>JACTOM010000450.1:117003-170035 GCA_015832385.1 Elymnias hypermnestra | reverse complement strand
ATAGTTAGTCTATATATACGCATGTCTATGGCATAGTTAGTCTATGTATATGAATATCTATGGCATAGTTAGTCTATATATACGCATGTCTATGGCATAGTTAGTCTATGTATATGAATATCTATGGTATAGTTAGTCTATATATACGCATGTCTATGGCATAGTCAGTCTGTGTATATGAATATCTATGGCATAGTTAATCTATGTATATGAATATCTATGGGATAGTTAGTCTATATATACGCATGTCTATGGCATAGATAGTCTATGTATATGAATATCTATGGTATTATTCGTTTTTTATAAATGACATCCACTTGAAACTTCCTGATCTGTCAGATTCGCCACCACCATGAATAAAAGAATGATTCTTAAAATATATGAAAAAATCATTAAAAAACCCTGTCCCTATATTCATATGGGCTCAATAACTATGTGGTGAACTACGGAGAATGAAAATTTTTAATTTTTTACTTAGACCGTTCTGGCTGATGCTGCCTCGTACGTTAGTGGGGCTTTAATTGTATGGTGAAATAGTACGATGGTATTATGACTTTCTGTTGTGAATGTTCTGTACAGTTATAATTTTAGTATGCAATTTAGGGTGAGCTTTGCGCACAATATGTATTATGTTTTTTTGTAAGCGGTCAAAATGATAAAATAAGATAATAAAAATGAGCATTATACCAATGTGGGACTTTTATTTAATCTATAGTTAACTATGTAAGAAGTTTTAATATATACCTACCGTATAGAATTATTTAAGACCATAGACAAGACAGAATATACATGTAACAAATGTCAACAAATGAGTTTTTGTTATTTAGGTTTAACTTGTGACTTTTCGATTGTAGAAGTGAAACTTCTTTGGCAAAGTCTTGTTTATATTTTCACAAATTTAAAAATTTAGATGTCATAAACTAAGAGGGAGGGGAATATGTCAGGAATTTAATTGTCATTAAAATATTGTCGACAATTAATACAAATTATTTATTGAAATCTCAGATGAACAGTAAATAAAAATGCCACGTGTTATTTTTAAATATTTAAACTACTTAACCTTGAAACGGATTAGCATAAATGCTGCACATCTTCGTGACGCTAATCACGTGTTTCAACCTTGAAACTTTTACCCCCATGCACTTAAAGAAGTTTCACTTCAGAAAATGATTGTACTATACCTTTTTTTATTAATTACTAAGGAGTTTGAATATAGATGGGGTAAAAATACATCTACGGTCTATTATGAAGTGAGTATAGTTGCATTTTGTAGTTAATTAAATGTACAAGAATATATGAATATTAATTTTTACAGGTTTTCTGTCAACTCTAGCAACTAGGCGATAAGTGTTTTTTTATTTAGATGCTAACGATGGAAATATTTGAGACGAAATAATTGGGCTTCTAATGATAAGTGGAACAGAGATATTGGAAACTTGGAAATATTGGGATAATTTTTTTCGGTATGTTTTTTTTTGTTTTAAAGATCACATATGGTATTTAAATCTTGCTTGTATTAAAAATAAGTAATTTCTAAAATTGTCTAAATGATGAGTACTTTACTTATCAATCTGACACAAATAAGTTCTCAGGAATTTGCGAAAATCGTGTCCATACTCAGTTTTATATATTATTAAGGTTGTATTATAGATTATGTATTTTTTCACAGAAACTATACTACTAAAGCTGCTCTAGCCATATTTTATTGCCGCGCTTATAATTTTTTTGCAGTTGGCAGCATTGTCAATGAAGTCATACTGTCATTGATACAAGACGCGAAGGGATGTGTTGTTGTCAAATGATTTAAAATTAATTATTTAAATATTACATTTTTATGTCATTTCCTCATACCATTTGAATATAAGGTAATAATTAAATTTGTAATAATCATTATGATTTTTCACTTGTTTTGAGAAGCAAAAATTTTGCCTTAAATGGGAATTTAATTTGAGGTTATATTTGATTTTATAATTTCCTCACTATCATTCTCTCACTATTCTATTAATGAGGGAATGAGACTTTATAAGGGAATCACCACTTTATTTTCATTTAAATCAAGAAAAGCTGGTGACCACATAGTCAGCTGGGATAAGTTATATTCAATTGTATAATTTGACTGAGTCTGGATTGGTGGGAGGTTTCGGTCGTGGTTATGTACCACCCTCTCAGTAAAGACGTGACGGCAGGCAAAAAGTCTGCAATTGCAGTGCTTGATAGATACTGTTAGAAGTAATTAACTTTTACTAGGTAACGCACTTCCATCTTAGGGCCTATGCACACCGCCGTCACCGCGAGTTTGTAGCGTTACACACGCGAGTAAGACACAGCCTGAAGACCTTTGCACACATGTATACATTCAAACACGCGTTTGAATCGATACAGAAGCGCGTGTGTAGCGATAGATGCGCTGGCATATTGCGTTTTTAAGCAGAACCCCATCAACAATAGCATGATGGCGTCGGTCAAGACAGCATTTGTCGCAAGCGCTTTGTTATTAATTTTTAAGAAAAGGAAGAAGAAAAGTTGCCGACCATGTGGGTTACACACATTTACAGGGTGGTCGTTGCGGAAGAAACCCCAGCCGAAGGAAAGACGCGCGCGCTGGTGACGCGCGTTTGAATGTGTATCGATACAAACGACAACAAACTGCTCTGTAGTAAAAAAGCGCGCCTTCGACGTGCGTTTCTAAAACATGGTGTGCATAGGTCCTTAGGCTGTTATTTCGCTTACTATTAGCTGAGATTACAGTCAAGTGCTAATCTGTCGGCAATAAAAAAAATGTAAGTCATCATTTCACTGTTATTTATTATAACGGAAAACAATCAATATAATACCCATATATAGTAAAAATTATGGTATTTATGTAGATTTTTACTACAATAGGGAGTATATTTTGTTAGAACCCATGTATCAACTACGACAAAAAAAATAAACGTAACAATCATATGATGGCTAATATACATCAGCACAAACATCGAAGCATAGGATAATAAATTATAAAATATATTATTAGCGTTTTAATTTTAATAAACTTACAAATCAGTTCATTTATAAATCTCTTAAGAAGCAAAGAGATTTTAGATGAAATGAAAGTTAATGTTTTAGAAGATTATCTGTGCTAAAACCAATTCTATAATCTATGGTTGACATCGTCTTCAGTATTCTATGGTCTGTCTTAGAACTCCGCGGCCCGCGCCCCGTGGTCTGCCTGTCACTAAATCGAATTACAACTTTGATGTTATTAGAAATTTAATATTAAATTACAGCTTAAATTAGTCGGGCAGTTCGTAGCTGTGACTTACTATTTGTTTAGTGCAATAAGGATTAGATAGTGCAATGTTACAGCGACTTGTGAATGGATTTTGGAACGAGGATGTATGGTTGCCGCCTAACACAACATGGGCCGATTTAGCTCCTGGGCCGGATAAGGCAGTAATTTATACAGACCATCGGCACGTCTTCGTACCGGTACCGTTAGCGCTAGTCTTCATAACCTTGCGCTATTTACTAGAGAGGTAAGTTTAACCAACCAATATATTTCATCGTCACTTAGTTTTTGGGGGCGTGTGCGGTATTTTAAGTCGTGACATTGCTATTGCTTAAATTTAATTAGTGATTCATATAAATACATAACCTTTGTATAAGTTCAAACAATATGTAAGGAACAGTTACTAGTACAGTTAAGGAATATGTCACTAAATGAAATGCTTCGTTTGAATCCACATTATATCGACGATCTCTACTTATATGTTTCAAAGATTATTATATGAAACCTGCTACTATGTTAGTTATATATTATGAGGTAGAATGACTTGTTTTTTCAAATGGGTAATAAAACTGCTTATAGGAAATATATCTAACATGTAAATGCTTAACCATTTACTGATCTGTTTAATATTATATTCAAGACTTTTATTACTTATAGCTTAGTCTTTAATATAATCATACCTGATTTTGCTTTCAATTATTTCTGGTCTCCATCATACTACATTATATGTTTTGCCTTGCTATTTCCTAGTAGAGTAGAAACTAGGTACAGCCAAAGCTTCTTACCAGTACAGACCTACACAAATTAGGGAGTAAAGTTTCCCTAAAACACCTAAAATTATGGAATGATCTTTCATTATGTTGTATTTGGTCAAAATAATAGTGTTCTCTTTGAAGTTCCCTATGCCAGGGAAAAACAGCGATATACATATTTATAGAAAAGAAATATATGGGAAAAATTTGTCTGCCTCACTGCCACAATCATCCAGTACGCTCTTGGCAAGGGTCCCAGATTCAATTCAATGGCAAGGCAGATTGATGAAATTGCCTTTATTATTTCATAAATCTAGACTATGATGGGAAGCTTCAGTAGATGATGTCTTCATCCTACCAGTTAAGATGTGCCATCAACCAAATAAAATTAAAACTCTTAGTTTTTAATTGCTTTGTACTAATATGTTATGTCATAAAGTAATCTCCCATGTTAAAGGGCCTCTGAAGGAGATCTATGTTCTATAAGTTTTGGTGTGTAAACAAATAAATAATAATAAGAAAATAAAAATGGTATTCCCATTTTATATAGTGTAGAAACCATAAGAGGTATATCAGCTCTAAAACTGTGTAGTTTTCTAAAACCACCATGCATTATTATTATTTCCTGGTGGGGCCCACTGAGGCAGTGGATGCACTTTGACCCTTGTGAATCTTCTGTACAGAACCCATCCTTTAGTCTCCCTTAAATGTACTCAAATACCCTTTCCAAAAGTCTAAGAGTAGGCTTTAGGCTGGAGCCGTTTAAGTTATCTAAAGTCCCGGCTAAGCCATCACAATTGCCCAGTAGGTGCTTTATTGTTTCTTCTTCATTGCAGGCTCTGCAAATGGAGTCTTCTGTAATGCCCATGGTTTTTAAACATAGCCTTTGTACAGTAGTGGCGTGTTGCGATTGCCTCTGCGTAACCTTACCTGTCTTTTACTTAAGTTTTTAAAGTCTGGTTTTACTGCATCCAAGAATATTTACAAATGCTGTAGACCCCTATAATTGTCCCATGCTGCCATTTCGGTTTTGTTGACATACTTTGATAGTGCAGCAGGGTTCATGACCTATGAAGCTTCTGTTTGAGTCAGCTCATCCACTTGCTTGCAAATAAAACTGCTGATATGAGCCATGAGCGACAACATATTGGCCACATAATCCTTTTACTTTACTTCCACTTTGCAATGGTAATGCAACATGTAAAAGATGGATTTAAAAATTTGAGATGATTATTATTATTACATAGACACATAAACTGATTAGATGTTTATAAAAGTGTTATAAATGTAATAAGATATAATCAATAGTCTTGTATATAATTTGTTATCAACATTGAAATGTGAAAATATTTTGTGAAATGATTGCCATTATCTTGACATAACAGGGACAGGCATTCTGAGATAAGTTAATGAGCGTGTCCTTAATGTACAAAACAAAGAAGTGAAACCTTCAAAAATATTAGCTTCAACATAGTGAGATGAATGTCAAAATTTTGGCAAGAGGGTAAATGTAGTTTTAATTAATGATTTAATGTGAAGCCCTTGTGTACACTACTCCTTGGTGTACACAAGTAAGGTGGCACGAAGCCGAGCACAAACAGAACCACAATGATAACAAACACTGTATAATATTTCCCATCTCATTCTCTCTCATGTTCAGTCTTATCAATTAATGTCTGTCGCTTTTTACTGTCACTTTATCATTCCATCTACTTCCAAATCACAATGATGCTAAAGAAGTTTTCCCTTCATCAAATTAGATATATCAAATGTATATATAAAACCATGTTAATTATATAATGAAAACACATGTGCTTTCTGATAAAAAGGTAAAGACTTTTGCCATATGAACTAAAGAAGTTTAAGCGCTGAAAAAAAAATTCAAAATTTAAGTATTTTTTTATTATTCCTCTTCTTCTTCAGTAATTGGCTTTGAGGTGTGACTGGGCACACACAACTTCAGTGTCACATAAATTGGAAAAGGCAAGGAGGAGATTGTACGGTTTATGGTATTCCCAACCAAAATTTTGATAATTTACAAATAGTTGACACTTTCTAGATATTAACTACCACCACTAAAAAGTAAAAAATTAAATATTATGGACAACACAATATACATTCACAGATACTGACTACTTCTTACAAAAAAGAAAAAAAACTACATTTAATAAATATACAGAGACTTTTACAATAGGACTATGTACAAGGGTAAACAGATACTCAACATTTAGGCCTCATTGGTCAAGTGGTTAGCATGTTCGACTACAGTCATGAGGTCTTGGGATCAAGTCCTGGGTCGGGCCAATTCAAAAATCAATATCAGGTCTTCTATTAAGATTTTCTCAATATTTGCCCGAAGTTGGGAAGTTGGCGGTATGATCCACCCCCATGCCTCGGAGAGCACCTTAAGCCGTCGGTCCTGCGCCTGATCCCTCTCCGATCGTGTCGGAATCCCGTCATTGGACTATGAGAGTGAAGGAATAGAGAGTGCACGCGTGTACTATGCCTGCTAATCCGCAGTGGAGCAGCATGGTGGGTCTATGCTCTAAAAAACCCTCGCTCCTTATTGGATGGATGGACATTCGTGCTTCCGACGTTAATGGGCTGCTACTTACTTTTACTTACAACATTTAGGGGAAAAGTAACAGTGAGAGGGATAATGTTAAATATAGGATGGGATATTTTTGGACATTTAAATATGATACAGGAAACAGTGCCTTCGTCTAGGCCAGACTCACAAATTTAGTTGTCCCTGATCCAGCGTTTTACTAGATGGACAGGTTTACACAAGTGACCAAGGCGCATTCGTGATATGGTTAAAGGAAACCAAGGTTTGCTTGGGATATTTGGTTGGATGGTGCTATAATATTTACCATTAACCAATTTTGATGAACTCCAGAATGAGTTCCAAGACTTTTTCATGTATGACTTGGATAGTGAACTTATATCATATGAGAAGTTTTGAAAATGATTGAGCATTCCATCTTGGATTGCTGCTTTAGCACATGAGTCAGCTGTCTCATTTCCAGGGATACCGGAGTGGCTGGGAACCCAAAGTAGGCTCAAAAAGCATTTTTAAATTGTCATTAGTCTGTACTTTGGTAACACATTGACCACAGATTTGGAAAGTTTATTCCACTGAGAAGTAATCTGCCAGAGTATGTTACAGTAAAATTTTGCTTCAGCATGCAACTGGAATTAAATCTAAACATTTTTATTGCGTAAATAATCTTCAAATCAAATTAAAATAATCTTTATTCAAGTAGGCTCAAAAAGCACTTTGGAATTGTCAGCAGTCTGTTCGTTGGTAACAAATCTACCACCGGTTTCGAAAGTGGAATCCGCTGAGAAGAAACCAACAAGAAACTCAACAGTTACTCTTTTAAAAATAGTTTGGATGTTACATTGGGTAATAATTTGCTTCTGTGAGCAACTGGAATCAAGTCCAAACATTTTGATCGCCTAAATAATCTTCAACATTATAATATGCCTTTTGTGAAAGGATGTTTTTGATATATCTCTTAAAATTATATGGAAGCAAATCTAAAACTGATTGCAGTATCATCCAAAATGTGTATGCTCAACCCGACAAATGATTTCTGAACCTTCTTCACTCTAAAATATGGGATTACAAGTTTGTTTTTATTCACTTTTTTGCTCTATAAGTGAATATTATCACGGATATATAAGATATTATTTAATATATATTGCGATGGTACTATGAGAATTGATATTACTTTGAATTTTTCTCTTGAGGAAACATTATAATATGCCTTTTGTAAAAGGATATTCTTGCTAGGATATATTACATGGTTAATGATTAGATCTAACTTAGAGTAGCTCTTATCTTAGATAAATAACATAAAAACTATGGAATTTAAAATGTTTTTGGGAAGTGTTTTCACATAATTTTTCATAGACATCCAAATGAGCCTAATCCAAGGTCCAATTTTATGACAATATTCACATACACATATGAATAGTTCACACTTACAGACAGTAGACAAAGTAAGGTCAGCTTTATCTATAAAAATATTACAAAGAGTTCTTTTAAATACATACAGTTAAGTATAAAATCGTAATTTTGTGAGACAGTGTTGCAAAGATAAATTATTTATTACTATACCTTTTGTACTAATGATATGTTTTTTTGAGCGTCATATTTTTATAGCTCTATAACTCTGTTCTCAAAAAATGTTACTCTTTTTTGTTTGTAATTATATTTCTTTTTATTGTTGTGTGTTAGTTTATAAGTTTACGATGGGGCTGGCATGTATTATTAAAAATACAAAAGCCCCTTAAAAACAAAAGAAAAAAAAACTGCCTGTTGCTTTCACACCAAAGCTCCTGAACCGATTTAAATGTAGTTTGGTACACAAGTAGTCTAGAGTCTTATAAAGGACCTAAGCTACTTTTTAGTTAATAAAAAAGGATGAGAAGAAGAGATTAGAGCGAGAAACTTGAAACTTACTTTTCAGGCTGTTGATTCAATATGAATATACATTACCTTCAAAATTTGTAAAATGTTTATCCTTGAGGAGGTAAAATAACCATCCTTCCTAATATAATAAATGTGGATGCGCTTTCTTGCCAAAATTACTGAACCGATTTAATTAAAATTTGGTATACTGATAATCTAGAGCAATGTTTCCCAATGTGGGGCCCACACAATATAGCCCATAGGAGGTAATTTGATACTTAAGCTAGTGCAATGCTATAATTGTCAAAATTACAAGAATGTCAACATATCTATTGGGATATATATCCCAATGATTCCCCATATTCACATAGGATCTGTAATTACATATATACATACATAGCATTCCCTTCAGGGTAGGCAGAGACCACATCCTTCCACTTGCCACGTACCTTGCATATCTCTTTCGCTTCTTTCATTCTCATTAAACCTTTCATACAAGTTCGTCGGTTAAGAGTACTCTTGACCTGTCCCATATTTAAAATATCCTGGATTTGGTCCATAAATGTTCGCCTTGGTCTTCCCCTTCCAACTTTCCCATTCATTCTTAACTCATAAATTCTTTATGTCAGTCTCCTTTTGTTCATTCTCTTTACATGCCCAAACCATCTAAGCATACCTTTCTTGATTTTAGTCACTACGTCTTCTTTTATACCACAACATTCTCTTATCACACTATTTCTTACTCTGTCACTCAGTTTTAATCGACTCATACTTCTCAACGCTCTCATCTCNGCATTTATTTTCGACTCATACTTCTCAACGCTCTCATCTCTACCGCAGTTATTTTACTTTTATTCTTCTTCTACTCCTGCATGCACAACCAGTTTGGCCCTTTGAGACACCATCTGGCTATTCATAAAGGCGTACAGAGCACCATTTACCATATTCCCTGCATTCACTCTCCTTTCAATATCACTTTCACATGTTCCATCTTTTGTAAATTTAGATCCCAAGTATACAAATTCTTTCACCTCTTCCACTTGTTCCCCATCTATCAAAATATTGCCATTCATCATAGATTCATCTCGTTCAAAAAGCATAACTTTCGTTTTGTTTACATTCGCTTTCATTCCTTTCCCTTTCAAAGCTTCATTCATAATATTTAGCATCTCCTGTAGCTCATTAGCGGATGACGCAAGTATTACTTGATCATCAGCGTAAAGTAAACATTTGATGAGTAATTCATTCATCTTAACCATTACATACTTTCTCTTAAATCTGTCAAACATTTATCCATGTATAGGTTGAACAGCCATAGTGACGCAACACATCCCTGTCGTCCCGTTTATTCTGACACAAGCACTAAATCATTTTAAATGAAAGCTCTGGATTATACAAAACCTTGATTGAACATATACACCTAATACATATGAACTTCACTGAACCATTACGCTATTTATAAGTGAAAATCGTTTGAAATTCCATTCTGTAGTTATCGTGTTTTATAATATTTAAGGAAATAAAAGAGGAGGCTATGTGTTATAATACCTTTCCCTTTACGATTAAAGATAGGAGGATTTCGTCCGCGAAATGTTGCCAATTAGTTGCTAGATTACCCGGAGGAAAAGTGGAATTTAACTGTAAGAGAACGAGACACCCTTTTACCCTCCCACAGGAACCAAAAAGCGAACATTTCACTCCGGTTTAAGACAAATTCGAAGAAATTGAGAGTGACCTTCAGCTAAACCCATTACATGAATTACACAACTTGTCATTACATTAAACAATCGGTTTGGACAAATAAAATGCTAATATATTCAAATAACTTGTAATCCTATAAATAAACTCCTATATGCTTATTCTCGTTGACCTCATTGCCTTAATGGTGCCATTATCATAATATATTGATTGTGGACAAGTTTAGAAGATCAATAGGGTTATCGTTTATATCAAATCAAATCAAATCAAAATATCTTTATTCAAGTAGGCATATTACAGCACTTTTGAATCGTCAAATTATATTTTTTTTCCACACTCTGATTCTAATATACATCTGATGACGGTACTCAAGATCGGCTTAAAATCTAAAGTTACGAGGGTTCCTTCGCGCCCTGATCCGAGAAGAACCCACAACAAACTCAGTCGGGTTTTTTTTTTTACCATCATCATTACAATAACAAATTAGTTTACTATATTTTAATTAAAATTAGAGCAATTTGTTCACTCCCAAGCGTTTCTATCGTCTAGGTAATCTTGCAACTTATAATACGATTTTTCTATCAACTTTCTTTTAACAAAGACTTTGAATTTATTAATTGACATCTTTAGAACGTCTTGTGGGAGTTTATTATAGAAACGTATACAGTTACCCTTAAATGAGTTGTTAATCTTATGCAGCCTACTAGAATTTATAACAAGTTTGTTTTGGTTTCGTAAGTTATATGATGTACATTCACTCTTTTTATTAAAAGAGTCAATGTTTTTATGTACGTACAACAAGTTTTCTAATATATATACGCAGTGAACTGTCATTATGTTAACTGCCTTGAATTTGTTTCTTAGCGACTCTCTTGGACCCATATTGTAAATCGCACGAACGGCCCTTTTCTGCAGCACAAATATTGCATCTATATCAGCAGCATTACCCCAAAGTAGAATACCGTATGACATAATGCTGTGAAAATAGCTGAAATATATTATAGAAAATACATTGCTAAAGCGATATAAAGAAACTCGAGGTAACTAGAGAATTATTGGAGTAAATTTGATTTCTCATGGTTTTGAAGGTGAATTTGTTTGAACAAGGTATTGAAGCAATTTTGTTTTGACAAGGTTTTGTTGTATAAAAGTTTGTTGAGTGGTTGGACTACGATTAGAACTTATTTTTCCAATATTTACTCACAGACACAAATTCACACTCATAGGTAATAATTCACTTTGGAAAATGGATATATACTTTTTAAGTCCGTTACCCTTATGGCCTAACTAGGATCACTGTATTCACCCCTCCTCCCAACGATGAACTCAATACCTGTTAATACAAATACGTAGACTTTATTAAGCATAGAAACAGTTAGATATTTTTACTCTAAACTACATTAATAATATAGATTTATATAATAAATAATAATAAATTTTAGAGTGCCACAAATATAAGATACCGCAATCAGTTTTAGATTTGCCTCCATATAATTTTAAGAAGTATGTCATAAACATTTTTTTACAAAAGGCATATTATAAGTAAGTAGCAGCCCATTAACGTCCCACTGCTGGGCACAGGCCTCCTCACTCCGAGGAGCGAGGGTTTTTAGAGCATAGACCCACCACGCTGTTCCACTGCAAATTGGCAGGCATAGTACACAAGTGCACTCTCATAGTCCGATGTCACGGTAATCAGACTCAACCTGTGAGAGATCGGGCGCTGGACCAATGGCTTAACGTGCTCTCTGAGGCACGGGGGTGGATCACACCGCCAACTTCCCAACTTCGGGCAAATATTGAGAGAATCTTAATAGAAAACCCAATATCTATTTCGAATTGGCCCGACCTGGGACTCGAACCTCATGGCTGTAGTCGAACATGCTAACCACTAGACCAATGAGGCATATTATAATGTTGAAGATTATTTAAGCGATAGAAATGTTTGGATTTGATTCCAATCGCACAATGAAGCATTACACATTGTATTTATTAAAATATTACACATACAAAACTACATTGGTGGTAGATTTGTTACCAATGGACAGACTAGTGACGAATCATAAGTAAAATAAAAGAATACTTCTGATTTTGAAATAACGTGGGAGTGATTTCACAATCGTCAGTTAAAGTTAAGGCAAACGTTCAGCTTATATTATATTACCCTCTAAGCGAAGAAACCAGACAGACTATCAATTGGAGCGGAGTATAAATAAAAATTGTTGAAAATAAATATAAATTTTAACAAAAAAAGAACGCCTTCAAAACAAACTTACTAATACATTAATATGCTCTAAAAAGTTAGAAATAATTGCGTATTCTTTGATAGTGTTCTTCGTATTGTTATATTCGGAGTCGGTGTCAGCCAAGGAAGATGTTCCCCGGGTGTCCACTTGGCAGCTCCCGCGTTTCTTCCACCTATTAATGTAGGTACCTTCGCTGACACCGACTCCAACTCACTTTGTCACTCCACCGACTCACTTTGTCATGGAATCCATCATCTAATAAAAAAAGAATCATCGAAATCGGTTGGCGTGATCTTGAGTCCATTTGTAGCGCACATGCTTACGCAAATTTAAGACTTATCCTGTTTTGTCATGGATGCCATCATTAGAACTGGTTTAAAAAAAATGGGACCCTATGACGAGCACCACCTTTCATTTAAAAAATCATCAAGATCGGTCCACCCAGTCGGGAGATATGAGGTAACAAACATGAAAAAAAAATACAGACGAATTGATAACCTCCTCCTTTTTTTGAAGTCAGTTAAAAAGGGGAACATTTATTCCTTTTGTGTGCTTCCTTTCCAAGCATTACACTCGTAACACTTTCTAATAGAATTTACTTCTATAGATAAGTAAAGATATAGAAAGATATCGGTGTGTAAAGAGGAAATACACTTATAAGGAAGTTTTATTAAGATAATATGATAAGGTAAAAATTTATACGTATACGTTTTGATACAATAAAAAACCCACAATTTAGTTTATTTCTTCGCTGAGAAATGGATTAAAGCATCCCGATGATAGAATCTCCAAACAATAGGATCCAGCGGAACCTTGCTCATTATTCTATTGACTAGCATACATACATACATAGCATCACGCCTCATTCCCTTCGGGGTAGGCAGAGACAATATCCTTCCCCTTGTCACGATCCTTGCATATCTCGTTCGCTTCTTTCATTCTCATTAAACCTTTCATACAAGTTCGTCGGCTTAGAGTACTCTAGACCTGGACCTTATTTAAAATGTCCTGGATTTGGTCCAGGAACGTTCTCTTTGGTCTTCCTCTTCCGACTTTCCTATTCACTCTAGACTCATAAATCCTTTCTGTCAGTCTCCTTTCATTCATGGATGTAGAGGGTACATTCCACTGGGATTTAGTGGGTATTGCGTAAAGCATCTCCCAGCGAAAAAAGTTTTCAATGGCCTAAGCCGCCCCCTAACCAATCAAGTCTTTTCAAATTACTAGATCAAGTTCACGGTGTCCAGTTGAAGGCATAGCAAGTAGATTTGATTGGTTAGCAGGCGGGTCTAAACCGACGAAAAAATCATGACTCACGGCATTCTTAACGCGAACAAACTATAGAATATAGAAACCTTTTGAAGCAACTACCCTCTCTTTACAAATGTTCCCCGTTAAGGTATTGTTAGATGTACATATCGAGAAGTTATCGTAATTTTGTGAGAAAACATACTGTTTCTTGTGTCGGTTTGTTCGTTGGCTGTTCCTTTAATAGATATGAAGGTACCATTACCGTTATATATAAAAAATAACGTGCTACTTCGTCTGCGTGAGAAAGAAAAAAGGTTATAGTGCGTGAACCTTAAAAGATAGACATAAGTTATCGCTGACACTTTTTTTTTTACTGTTAAAGGTGTACAATTCTCTCATACACGATTTTTGCGAAACTTTAACCGTTTATCCAGGGTAAGCATCGGAAACTCACAAAAGGAATAATTTGTTACCGTTTTTGCAACATTTTTCATTGTTGCTCCGCTCCTATTTGTCATAACAAGAGTTAACATGGCCTATAGCCTTCCTTAATAAATGGGCTATCCAACACTAAAAGATTTTTTCAATTCGCACCAGTAGTTCCTGAAATTAGCGTGTTCAAACAAACAAACTTGTGATTTTTTTAAGCAGAGATCGTAAAGTATCAGTTCTGATGTCTACTTTCAGTCTTATGTAGACAAAGTTGCGTGAGTCAGTTAGTAATATAACTATTCCCTAACAGCTAAGTTTTCTACAGTAGTCATTATATCATCCTAAAAAATGTTATCGGTATCAGCTTTTTGATAAATATATTACGTCAAAAGCGAACGTTAAAGTGGAGCAAACAAGTATCTTGAGCAAACAAAGAAGATGAGCAATGAGAATTAAATTACATTATCAATGTGTAAATAAGAATTCTTAAATATATACTATAGCAAATTATTTGTATCAAAAATAATTGAAAGTGAACTCTGCACCTTATATGTTTCTTAAACAAACTCCCAGAAAAGGCTACAAAGTTGTCACTAAATAAATTTAAATCTTTTATTAAAAGAAAACTAATTGGTAAGGCATTCTCTAATTTGAAAGATAACTTTGAAGATAAAAAGCTTGGGAGTGAATGAATTACTCTAATTTGCAATGATGATGGCAAAAAGAATCTCCCGACTGAGTATAGAAGCATAAAAGTAAAATAAATGCAGTAGAGATGAGTGACAAAGTAAGAAATAGTGTGATAAGAGAACGTTGTGGTTTAAATGAAAACGTAGTGACTAAAATTAAGAAAGAAATGCTTAGATGGTTTGGGCATGTAGAGAGAATGAATGAAAGGAGACTCACAAAAAGGATTTATGAGTCAAGAGTAATTAAGAAAGTTGGAAGGAAGAGACCAAGGCGACCGTTTCTGGAC
Source organism: Elymnias hypermnestra (assembly GCA_015832385.1). Lineage (NCBI taxonomy): Eukaryota > Metazoa > Arthropoda > Insecta > Lepidoptera > Nymphalidae > Elymnias > Elymnias hypermnestra. Next base: position 154,992 of record JACTOM010000450.1, on the reverse strand, counting down.
TAAATCCTGGACATTTTAAATAAGGGTCAGGTCAAGATTATTCTAAACCGACAAGGATCGTAGCAAGTGGAAGGACTTAGTCTCTGCCTGCTATGTATGTACTTAGTTGATAAAAAGCGTGGAAGCGAACGAATTGGTGTAATTTGCAATGATAGTAAAAAATCAAAATACCCGACTGAGTTTATTTTAAGTCGTTCTTTAATATCATCATCAGTGTTACATTGGAACTAATGTTTGAAAGAAACCCATACTTGACCATTCAAAAGGCCAACTTGAACAAAGAAATTTTGAATTTTATCATGAAGCATACATGAGACAACATCCTTCCACTTGCCACGATCCTTGCATATCTCCTTCGCTTCTTTCATTCTCATTAAACCTTTCATACAAGTTTGTCGGTTTAGAGTACTCTTGACCTGGCTCCTATTTAAAATGTTCTGGATTTGGTCCATGAACGTTTGCCTTGGTCTTCCCCTTCCAACTTTCGCATTCACTCTTGACTCATAAATCCTTTTTGTCAGTCTCCTTTCATTCATTCTCTCTACATGCCCAAACCATCTAAGCATACCTTTCTCGATTTTAGTCACTACGTCTTCTTTTATACCTTCTCTTATTTCTTATTCTGTCACTCAGTTTCAATCCATTTTGTGATCCTTCTGCCATACCCAACTTTCACTACCATACATTAGTGTTGGAGCAAATAACCTTTTATCAGTTTAACGCACTACCATCACAGACTGTATCATTACATCTATCGGAAATAAAGAATCTGATTTTCTTGTCCACGTCAATGAGAAAAGCGTGTCTAATTTTCATTTAATAGAACGAGCAATGGGTTTTAGATACTTAAAAGGTGAAATTGCGATTAAACTACACAGTGGAAATCGTAGAACTGTATTAAATCAAATGAAATTGAATATCCTTTACTCGTGTACTACTTTGCTTTTACAGCACTTTTGATTGAATAAACTCGTTACTTATATGAATTCTCAATTAAGGCTTTATTGAGTGACATATGTAAAATATCTTCTAGGAGTTTTCTTTCTCATTCTGTTTACCAAAATCCATTTAAATTGATTCAGTAGTTTTGAAGTGAAATCGTAACAGTTACTTTACCATTTATAATATTAATAAGGATTGTTATTGAGGTTAAAACTTTTACAAACAAGTTTCAAACTTCCATCTCTAAAATACTTCCCATCCCTTGCAAAGCTTATTTATATATAATCTCTATTTATTGTAATAAATATACTACTTATTTTTTACTTCTGTAAATTCTTACATATAGATGTGTGTATATGGTTATGTGTGTATATATGTCGGAGAATAATAGAGAAACGGACAAAGCATAAAGCACAGGGGGGTTCTCTGCCGACATCGTCATTAATGTGATCCATTATTTAATTTCTTATTCTGTGGGCGTTCGTGGGTAATGTTGGTGAAATCAAACACTTTATTAATTAACTCGGATTATAATGTTCAATCACTTAATGTTCCCGATATCAATTAACACTAATAGCTAGGAACGCGACAGTTCGAACAGTAGACTGCTCCGGTCGAGGGCCACTCGACAACTGTCGAGAGACGCGCCGGACTGCCACTTATTGACTCTGCCCCCACGCCGATACACAGATGGCGCCAGCGTTCCACAGACTATTACACACGGACCAGCGATCCACAGACCCTTGCACTCCGACATATATATATATATATAGGCGCGCGCGCGCGCGCGTGTGTGTGTGTGTGTGTGTGTGTGTGTGTGTGTACACGTGTATAGAGCATAGGTCCGTGGCGTTATCTTTAGTTAGTTTTAGTTTTATGGGCTGCAGCTGAGAATCAGCGCCGGGCGTCCTGGCTTCCTAGCTCGGACGCATAGCAATTGCTGAGCTGCAGACCTTTTCTACATTGTATATAGGTAGTAAGTTTATATTGTTATTTATAATAGTTTTAGTTAGTTTATAGATAACTAGAGGTTCCCAAACTTTGTTTTCTCATAAACTCCTTTCAAAATTTTATTGGTTCCGGTGGAATAATTGCAGGTACAAATGTAAAGATTAGATCTAACAGTTTTCGAAAAAAGAAAATGAGAATTGATTGGTTAATTAATTAAACCCTAGACTGTCGTGAGGCATGTGTCCTTAGACAATTAAAAATCGATTGTGCCCTAATTTCGCGTTTCAAGAGATCAATTGATTGTGCTTTGAGAAGATATCAGAAAATAGTTGGCGCAATGCTCACCGGTGAAAGGGAGTGGAAGGCAGTGGTCTCCTTCTGTGAAAGTGTTATTTCGCTGAAGGAGGCACATGAGAGGCACAGGGAGAACGATGTAGACGCTCCTTTACTTCGGCGCAGGAGGTTGGTAGGTAGGAGGCGTCGATTTGCGCTTCTCCTTCCTCCTTCTTAAGTTTTCCAGAGGAATCTTCCGGAGTGCCAGGGTAGATTGCGTCTACCGATCTTCTAGTGCTCCAGTAAAGGAAGCGGAGGGTATCGCTGGGTTTTAGTGGTTATTATGGTTTACCAGCGAGTCCCACACTGCCGATAAAATTTTACCCTGATCGGCGTGCATAAAGGCATTTCCCAGTTTTAAAAAAAAAAGCTTAACATGGCCTTAGGCTACATTTTGATAAAAAAGACAATGGGATAAGAAAGATATAGCAGAAGGGCGGCACCAGGCGAAAGTTCCCATGGAGAGTCTGGCGTCGCCTTATATGAGCAGAGGTTTAGTGTGTTTAATCCTTAATAACTAGGCCTTTCCCCCAAAAGACCGGGTGTCTTTAAAAGATATACCACTTATCAAAAAAATAGATATTAAAATAGCAAAGTTGGCCAATCCAAAAAAAATATTCCATTCATTAATTATTTGAACAAATGTGTCAAATACGCGATGTCTGGTTTCAAATTGATAAAGATTTCTTTTAAATCTGTATCTTCATTTTCCAGAAAATCGAAAACTTATTAAAAAAATTAGTAAAATCTTGTTAAACATTCACCTTTCGACAACCAGCGCACTTCTGTATGTAAAAGGAATATTTGAAGTGAAACTTCTTTACGCGCGTGAGGGTAAACTTTTTACGGATTAGCGTCACGAAGATGTACAGCGTTGTTTATGCTAATTCGTTTGAAGGTTAGGCAGTTTTAATATTTACAAATAACATGTCGCATTTTAATTTGCCACTCGTCATAATTGCTATTTATATATCTCTGGAGCTGTTCTCGACTTTTCCCCATAGTTTAGGAAATAGTATATTTTCTTTAATTTAAAATCAATATTGTTTACAATCTTTCGTTTTCGTATAGTATTATTATTTTGTTAAATTAGAGTCTATATATAAATATTAGAATCGTATATAAAAATGTTTGTTGACTATAGCGTGTATATATTTGTATAATTGTCATTTCCGAGAATAAAGTTGTTTGTGCAATTAATGTTAACCCTGTGATTAGCAAATAATAGAACGCCAATCATAGGACGCTCTTTATCACAAATAAAGAAACAACCAACGTCGTTTACTTGTCACAATAGTGCACGTTTGCCAGTCGCAAACGTTCCTGCTGGACAACAGTTCGATCGCAATACACCATATCCTCGTCTGGTGACAAGTAGACGGCGGAGCGTTGGGTGAAGAATCTGGGTGGCATTTTATTTCGTTGCTGAACCGGCAATCTTCGCAAATGCGAGCTGACGAAGGGGATCACATGAACCTTAAGGCGTAGAGATTTGAAGTTTGTTAGGAATATTCCTTTTGCCGAGTAGAGGTCAGCTAAGAACGAATTCTGTGAAATTCTACCCGCAAGGGGGTTCACGCGAGAGGGGGGGGGGGGTATAACGTATGTTATTTGTAAAACAATTTGCCTATTTTAATGAAAATGACATCCAAAAAACACTCAACGCAGACGAAGTGGAAGGTTCAGCTAGTCTTTAAATATACTATTTATCATTTTCTAATTCATCGTCATTTGATATTTCAATAAATTATTTGTATTGATTTACAAATCTCGGAAATCTAAAGTAAATATAAACAAGATATAAAACTTAGTTTGCCAAAGAAGTTTCACTTCCGACTTCTGTACTATTTTGTAAGTCTCGACACGTACTGATCAAGGAATATGGAAGTAACAGTCGCTGAAATTCTTAAAATATCTGCCTACATTGACAGATGAAGTCAAGCCAACATTGTTAGTTCTTCACGCTCGAAAATAGGCGAATTTTCATAGACCCCTGCTTACTAATTGTGCAACCCTATTTCTTTATCACGCCAACGTAAATCCCCATCGAGTCTCTCGTGGTCCCCTGGGGGCCTTCCTGGACCACTTTGGGAAACACTGCTCTTTTGTGGTCAAAGCGCAACAGACAGTTACTTTCGCACTTATGTTACTAGGGATTACGTGTTCTATTTAACTTGTTGTTTTTTCAGATTAGTATTCGCCCCATTCGGTCGGTCGCTAGGTATCAAGGACAGAAAACCCAAGAAGCCTCCACCGAATCCTAAACTAGAAGCCTTCAAAACCAACCCCAGGACAAAACAGGTATACTCTTTTCAGTGTTTTAATTACAATTATTGCGACTACCTATAAAATTTTCAGCTTATACCCGCCAAGCAAGAAATGTTATAATTAACTAGCTGTTTCCTCGTGTCTTTCGTTTTGTTTCTAATCCTTACTAATATTGTAAATACGAAAGTAACTCTGTCGGTGTTTCATACTGAACCGATTTAAATGAAATTTGGTACACAGTCTAGGGACAGATAAAGGATATAGGCTACTTTTTAACGTGGACAACGTAGACGCTCACTAAGACGCACAGAATATATAAATTAAACGCGTACATGTACAAATATAGTCTCTTTAATCCATATCATCAACAACAGTTGTCCCACTATATACTTTATCACAATTTACAACACAAATAATTCACTGATTTACGACACACAATAAACACTTTATTGAGCCACTGATACAACTCGAAAGAATCTCCGTTGTGACGAGATTTAACACGAAGACTGTTTCCGGCGGGAACGTCTCGTAGCCGTTTATTTCATGATCAATGCTACCAACCGTTTCCGTCGGAAAGCATGCGACAACAAGCTTGACTTGAAATTGAGCAAATATTATACTCTCGCGACGTAGTAGACTCTTATTAAAAACGTGTTTCACCATATTCCCACGGGATCCGGATTTAAGTGAAACTTACTGAGAGATTACCATTAACCCTTTTATTTGAAATTCCTCATACATGTTCCTTTCGCGACGTCAACTTGCACTAATAGCGAAAGAAGTAACGGAAATCTAAATATTTATTTTTCGGAAGTAAATAACACTAAGAGTATCATGACGGAAGTTTCATTTATTGTTAATCCAACTATGTGGAAAAAACTATATTTGACGATTCAAAGGTGCTGTAAAAGCCTCTTTGAATATAGAATTTTCAAATTTAAATATAATAAACAATCATCCTGTTTAGCTACAAGGTCATCGCGGCAAAGCGAGTGAAGTAGTTGATAAAGTCTACTATACAAGAAATACAAATTTCTCACGTAACTGATAATACGTTATCTATATGCTATAATATATCGTACGATATATATTCTCACGTATGTTTTTGCTATTTTCATTAATTGCACAACGAAGTCATCGCATATATTTGCGGTAATAAAAATAATTAAATTGATTCTTTTCGCAAACTATGGATATTTTTACTAGATCCCTCATGTATAACCTAAATATCGCAAATTTAGTTTGATTTTTGAAAGACTTTTGAATTTAATTGACTTCTAAACTATGGGATGAACATGAAATGTTTGAGAGGCAGGAATAGTTTCTAAAGTAAATGTAAACAAAACGAAAGTTAGGCTTTTTGAAAGAGATGAATCTATGATGAATGGCAATATTTTGATAGATGGGGAACAAGTGGAAGTGGTGAAAGAATTTCTATATTTGGGATCTAAATTTACAAAAGTGGAACGTGAAAGTGATATTGAAAGGAGAGTGAATGCAGGGAATATGGTAAGTGGTGCTCTGGACGCCTTTATGAATAGTCAGACGGTGTCTCAAAGGGCCAGACTGGCTGAGCATAGAGGGTTGTTGGTGCCAACACTTATGTATTGTAGTGAAAGTCGTGTATGAAGAAGCATAAAGAGGTAGAGATGAGAGCTTTGAGAAGTATGAGTGGGTTAAAATTTAGTAAGAAATAGTGTGATAAGAGATCTGGTACAAAAAAGGTGTAGTGACTAAAATTGAGATAGGAGACTGACAAAAAGTCTTTGAATCAAGATTGAATGGAAAATCTGGAAGGGAAAGACCAAGGTGAATGTTCCTGGACCAAATCCAGGACAGTTTAAATAAGGGTCAGGTCAAGAGTACTTTAAACCGACGGCACTTGTGTGAAAGGTTTAATGAAAATGAAAGATGCTATGCATGTATGTATGTATAATATATTTTTTAATATTCACTCACATTTTAAACCTTCCCTGGACTTCCACAAAAAACTCAAAACCAAAATAATAGATCTCGATTTTAAGTGAGACTAACGGAAAAAATATATATATAAATTGAGGGTATTTTGACAAAATGTGTAAGCCGCCATATTGTAGCGGTGGCCATCTTGGATTTACAGTGATACAGAATATATTAAATTGTATAGTCTTATTTAATTCAATACATAAAAACAAATGCTAAATGCTAAATAAAATCAAAAAAACAATCTATATTGAAATTCGTATAAGCAAAATAGCGTTGGGTTAAAGCGTGGCCCGATTTTCCAGTGATTTAAAAACTCATTGTAACAATTCGCAATAACTGTGTTGCGAATGTAACACGTGATTGCGAGAGCTTGCTGCTAAAACATTACATTAGTTTCCACCTATTAAGGTATGTTTAGTTGGCAACTGACTTGTAATAATATAAAAGTAAATTGAAATCTCCTTTCAGAATAATGATGGCATGAAATGTGTGAATGACTTCCGCCAGAGAGGTTCCTAGGTTTAAATTTGTAGGTTAAGTTATACTATTAGCATTATATTACACACTTACAATGACTTTTAACACAATACTAACGATGATACAAACTAAGGACTGTCACTAGGCGAATGTCCTTTAATTCACCTGTGCTACCTTTCTTATATCCACTTGTAAAAACTCTCCACTCAAAAAATAATAAATCCACCAATCACAGTCGTCGTGAAAATGACGACTAAACAGAAGTTTTGATTAAATTTAAGAATATCCAGATTAACGATAAACTGGATGTAGAGCGTATATGTGTCACTGATATTATTACAAAGTCCTCAGCATAATAAACAAATATAGTAATTTAATAGCAGTTCCCAAAAAAAATAATAATAATCGCTAGCACCAAATAGTCCAAGAGTCCTCTACAATGTCCGATATGAGTTTTTAAGTTCAACACTGTTCCAAGCCGAGGTTCGATTTCACAGGAGACGTCCTTGGAGTAGCGGCTCCAGGAGAGCTAGCCTTTCTAATGGCTCCTTAAGAGCTCATCCTCCCTACCGTTTACGCCGTAAAAGCCAGTAGGGCTAACAGCTTAAGACATTCCGAATAAAAAAAAAATGTTTAACTCATGTTTATATTTACACAAATCTAAAACTTCAGATTTCCGAGACTTAAAGAGAGGGGAAAAAGGAAGATATGTTAGGAATTTAATTGTCATTAAAATATTAAAAGCGTCTAAAATTAATACAAATAATTTATTAAAATCTCAAATGATGAATTGTAAATAAAAATGCCACATGTTATTTGTAAATATTAAAACTACCTTCAAACGAATTAATATAAACATGCTGCACATCTTCGTGACACATTCGTAAAAATTTTCCCCCCATACCCTTAAAGAAGTTTCACTTTCCAAAACTGTGATTAAAAACATTCACCTTATCTACTAGCAAACCCACGCTACTTTGTTTGTGTTTATTTAAATTATGAAGCCTTTTTTTATTATTGCTGACAGATTAGCGCTTGACTGTGATCTCACCTGATGGTAAGTGATGATACAGTCTAAGATGGAAGCGCGCTAATCTGTTAAGAGGCGATATACCCCTTACGGTTTCTAGACAGCATCGTACCGGAACACAAATTTCTTTGTTTGGCGCTACGTTTTTGCTGGTAGGGTGGTAACTAGCCACGGCCAAAGCCTCCCACCAGTCCAGACTCAGACAAATTAGAAAATACAATTTCCTAAACTCGTCCTACCGAGGATCGAACCCGGGACCTCCGCTAGCAAAGCGAATACTCGTACCTCTGCGCCAGCGAGGCCGTTAAATGGGAAGAGGGATATAACTTTTGAAGGTGTGCTAATTTATAATCTCACTCACTTCAACCGATGGACGTCCACTGCTGGACATAGGTCTCACCTAATGATGCGTACTGTACCCGATCTTGTGCCGCAAGCACTTACTATTAAGCAGTGACAAACATTTTGACTTCCTCTTTGGTCTAGTGGTTAGCATGTTCGGCCACAGACATAATTCTCAAAATTTGTCCGAAGTTGAGAGGTTGCCGCTGTGGTCTATCCTCTTGCTTTGGAGAGCACGTTAAGCCCTTGGTCCTGCGCCTGATCTCTCTCCACGAGTGTCGGTTTCCCGTCACATTCCTCTATGAGAGAGAAGCAATAGAGAGTGCACTTTGCCTGCCAATCAGCGTGGTGGCTCTAAAAACCCTCTCTCAATGTGCTGCCACTGACCTTTTTTTATAATTATTTAACTCTAAATGCTACAGCAATGTAAATAGATGTCAATGACATAATATAACAATAGAATTTTATAAGCCTCATTAACTAGTCACGGTCTTGGGTTCTTAATAACATTTTTTTTTGTTATAATATCATTATTTAATCTCATGTTAAATTGTTGTTAAGAGGCATTAATATTTTTAAGCAAGAGGAGTTCTATGTTGTCTTCTCAGGCCTTTTAAATAATATTCATTGGATTGCTATCCAAGGGCATGTCATTGGCTAAAGTTGTTAATAAATATGATAGCGAAACAGCTATCGTTTTTTAAAATAATTGAATGTGTAAAACCTATCTTGTTATATAATATAATAAGAATAAGTACACTTACTTGAGTCAATGAGGTGAAATTTATTATTATATATACACAATTTGTCATATTTAGCTTATACCTAAGTAATTTTTTATTGTTAGGCAAATTCAGACACTTAAATCTTGTTTAGATTTCCTCTGTTTTCTAAGAGGTTAATAATATTTGTGGCACAGTCTTAACATTCCTTATTTCTATAAATTGCTTCCACAGTTGACCTTAGATTTGAGTTATGGACACAAGATTGTGAGCCTATATAAAAGTGAGTTTATTGATATGCCCATATTACTATCACAAGGACCACCTTGCTGAAGGCTGTATGCCGAAATCCGAATCAAATAAAACCCTGTTACGGCGGGCCCAGAGTGTAATAGCGATTAGAGCTATACGGGGGTACCGTACACTGTCATGGACGGCAGCAACACTCCTGACAGGTGATCCCCCATAAGAGCTCAGGTCAGAAGTTCTCGTGGCTTCTTACCAGTGCAGAGTAGCCGCGAGAACCAGGGGGGAAATTTCAGGGTTTTAGCTAACAGAACCTTGATCTAAAAGTGGTAGAAGGATCTCGGATTCCCAGTAGCGGGCGTGGCAACTGGATAAGTGGCTAGGCAGTGAGCACGGATCGCTCTCCTACAGCTTGTTACAGGCAAATGCAAAATATCAAACTGTTGGCTGTGAGCCGTCGGCCAGCTGTTACGAGTGTGGTGTCTCTTTAGACACAGCCCGCCATACGGTGGCAGAATGTCCCGCCTGGGTTTCTCAGCGACTCATTATGACGTCGCTGATCAGCACAGATCTCTCACTAGCTAGTATTATAGGTGCAATACTCATCAGTAAACAGGCCTGGAGACCGGTTGCTTCCTGTTGCGAGACTGTCATCTCGCTTTAGGACACACGGTAAAGGGAGAAGATGAATGCCGCCGAGGCACTCCGGCCCCGACGAAGGGGAGTAAGAAACAAGAGGAGGAGGTTCATACAACTCGTCCCCCTGTAGAATATCTGTGCTGCAATCGAGGAGCCAGAGAGGAATGCCTCAACAAACCTCTGGCTCCCCACTCATTGTTGACGACGGTCCCGTTGATTTAGAGGGTATTGCGAGTTGCCTATATTACTTGCAATTTCATCTGTATACATAAAAGTTTTAATTAGGTTTTTGTAACAATCTGAGGAACTATTGTTTAAGGGCACTGTCTCCCAAGTAGCACGGTTTTTGTGGTGATGACACAGACCCCTCACGACAACCCATACCAACACTGTTGCTAACAGAGGTACTGCTTTTAGTCAATTCAAATAACTCCATAGGAGTGCATAGTCTCACTAATAATTTGGACAGAGATTAATTATGTTTTTTCTGAATATATTTAGAGAGGTTTATAACCGTGCTATTTGTGTTTCCAGTGTCGTAGTTAGTTCATTATTTTGAGATTGAGTAGCCAATATTTTTCTTTCTTTTAATAAATTTTAAGGCAAATTTATTTATTATTTATTCATTTAGTAATTTTTGGGTTTCATTTTATTTTCTGAGCTTTTTACTCCTATAAGGATACAAACTTATGACTGTTGACCTATTCCTCGTGGCAGTAACCAGCTCTGAATTTTGAAGAGTGTCTGAGTATGCAGTGCTGATTTGTCGATTTAAATTAATGAAATTGTGTCCATTAAGAAGTTAATTCATTATAACATTGCTCATTCTTTGATATTTTCCAGCAAATATGTGCTCTGGCCAAGCAATTGGATATGTCAGAGAGGCAAGTGGAACGTTGGTTCAGACTAAGGCGCTGTCAACACAAGCCCTCGACGCTGGTGAAGTTTTGCGAGAACGTCTTCAAAACCACCTTCTACATATGCAATTTTATATTCGGACTATACGTCCTGTGGGACAAGGACTGGCTGTGGGATATCGACCAGTGTTACATCGGATATCCTCATCAGGTAAGCAAACTTTTAAACACCCATTGAATTCTTACAAACATACACACAAACCACATTTTATTTATCCTTCTTTTATCCTCACCTCGCCACACCTCCGCCTGTCAACGAAAGTCAATAAACGTGTGTTATTGAAGTGAAACTTCATTAGCCTTTGCGGGTAAAAAATTTACGAATGACGCGTGATTAGCGTCACGAAGATGTGCAGCGTTTATTCATTTGAAGGTTAAGTAGTTTTAATATTTACAAATAACATGTGTTATTTCATAATTTAATGCACTATTTATCATTAAATATAATATAAAAACTTTTAAATAATAATTTCTAATATTGACAAAAAAACACGTATATAGCGCAGAGAAATTTAATATATCCGGTATAATGACAATATGAAAGAATATAAAAATTTTAAGATCATGACATCCGATATTATGACAATTTAAATGAATTTAAGAATGATTTGTGAGTCAGAACTTCCGGTATAATGACATAGTCAAATACGATTAAATATATCATAACGTTTGTATGTGTGTATGTGAGTGGATGCATGTGTGTATGTAAATAAGTTATATTGCACTGTTTTTTTTTAAATTTACTTCTTTTAAAGTTCCGTATCGACAAAGAATTATCGATGATTATCGATAAAAGTTTTAATATTTACAAATAACATGTGGCATTTTAATTTGCCACTCGTCGTTTGATCATTTAATATACTATTTTTTTATAAAATATAAAATAAAAACTTTTAATTAATAATTTCTAATATTGACAAAAAAAAACACGTGGCATTTTTATTTACAATTCGTCATTAGAGATTTCAATAAATTATTTTTTATTCAATTTTTGACACAAATTTTTTTTTTTTACACTAAAATTGAAAAATGATATCCTCGCTGAGATAATGATGCAAGTGCCTACTCTTTTATCAAATAGAGCCAGATGCTGAGTTAGTTACCTTACCAGTAAATACGAAATACCTTTTCATTTGGTAAAGAACCGTTACTTTATACACTTTGTACAAATAAATACTTGTAGAAACAACCTTGAGGCATTTGTACCAAATTTTCAACACGTTTTTAACATCGATAATATCCAAGGCGAGATCATTAATCCGTGAATGTCGAATTATAATTAGGAAAAACAAGTAAACCGCAACAATTCTTATGTATTTCTTTTGAGTCTCATTTAAATACACCTTTTTGCTTGTAACCCAGTGACTTCTTTTATGAATAACAGGCCAAGAGGTCCCAATTAATGGCATAGTGTAACATGAGCTCTATCGTCAATAAAAGTAGTTTTAAGTTGGGATTCTAACCTTGTAGCTCATGATGCTCAGGGTAGCCAGAGACTTCCTTCCACCATCCTTCCATATCTCCTTCGCTTCTGTCATTCTCATTAAACCTTTCATAAAAGTTCATCGGTTTAGAGTACTCTTGATCTGACTTTTATTTCAAATGTTCTGGATTTTGTCCAGGAACCTCCGCCTTGGTCTTCCCATTCGCTTTAGACTCAATCCTTTTTGTCAGACTCCTTTCACTCATTCTCGCTACATGCCCAAACCATCTAAGCAGACCTTTCTCAATTTTAGTCACTACATCTTCTTTTAGGACACAACCTTCTTAGAAAACGTTCGTTTGTTTTTAGAAAAAAGCAAATTACATACATACATAGCGTCATGCCTCATCCCCATAGGGGTAAGCAGAGAACACGTCCTTCCACTTGCCATGATCCTTCATATCTCCTTCGCTTCTTCCATTCTTATTAAACCTTTCATACAAGTTTATCGGTTTAGAGTACTCTTGACCTGGCTCTTATTTAAAATGTCCTGGATTTGGTCCAGGAACGTTCGCCTTGGTCTTCCTCTTCCAACTTTCCTATTCACTCTTGACTCATAAATCCTTTTTGTCATACTCCTTTCATTCATTCTCTCTACATGCCCAAATCATCTAAGTATACCTTTCTCAATTTAGTCAGTACATCTTTTATACCACAACGTATAACCTCAGGATCAGTATATGAACAAGTTTGAATAATTAACAAGCTAGTTAATTGCCATAAAAATACTGGAATAACTAAATGACTTGTACTCTGTTTATTCATCAATTTAACCTCACATGACAATGTAATTAGATACATAGTGATGTGAATTGTTTTAAGTATGATATTCGTCGATAATGGACTTGTCAATAAATACATATCAATTTTGATATTAGAACACGTGATCCTTTAATATAAAAAAAATAATAATTGATTGAAACAGCAAAACCATTTGATGGATTGAACTGAAACTTGTAGAGATTTATTTAATTCATTTTCCCAATATTGTCATTGTAGCATATTATTTTTAGGAGACTCCAAAATCCCTTTTTATGATTTTTCAAAGTCATGTTAGGAATAAAATGTAAATTTTGTTTCTAGTTTAAGAAACTCAACGTCGATTTTCTGTGCGAAAATTGGTTTCGGAAATATACCTGATGATAGGGAAAATTATCCATTTTAATTCCAAGTACAATGCTTCAGTGAGAAAAGGTCGTAATGAGACCAAAAAAAATTAAAGCTAAATAGATAACCTATCCAATCCGTATAGTGGTTAACTTATAAAAGCATTTTTCAAGGCTGTACACCAAAAACATTTTTCGTCCTATTCAGTAAACCTGAAACGTGTTACTCGGGCAAAAAAGTTTTGGCAAAATCCGAAAATTAGGGGCTTCAAGCTTAAAACTGCTTTTTTATTTTACTCAGATACGACAGTTTTAATAAAAGATACAGTCATTTGAAAAATCTTTAAAAATTTGCATATGTTTCTTCCGATAGTATATATCAATAATATATGTTTTATATAAAAGATTCCTATTGTGTAGAAAACTTCATTCTATATATCGAGAGTGTGAACTCCACTAATTGTGATTAAGAATTCATTATTCAAGAAAAATCTATATTAAAAGGTATGCTAGGCTGTGCGTGCATGCGTACATGCGTACATGCGTGCGTGCGTGTGAGAATGCGTGCGTACGTGCGATTTTTCGTTCGTTCGTGTGTTTGTGGGTGACTCTGTATGCGTGTGTGTTTAGGCAAGAAGTAGATGCTTTTATATTTAAATATTTCATTTTTCTCATAAGACAAGCCATTTAGGTATTTTTTGACTTGTCCTTAGCATTCCCTGGTTGTTATTTTGGATAAATGTTCAAACTAAACCCCAAAACATAGTAATTCATATGATGGATATATTGTATAATTCCCTTTATTGAGAATGACTGTTATGCTAAATAAATATATTTGTGTAAATGTCCTTAACTTCTAAAAAGCTTGACCAATTTTCATGAAATTCTTTTGTGTCCAAGTGGATTAAAGAATAAAAGAACAATTGAGTTCATGTTGCTTTGGGTTGTCTTATTCCAGGGTCTATCGAATGACGTATGGTGGTATTACATGATATCAGCGTCATTCTACTGGTCGTTGACCATATCCCAGTTCTGGGATGTGCGGCGGAAGGACTTCTGGCAGATGTTCGTGCACCACATCGCCACCATCGCGCTGCTGTCCTTCAGCTGGGTGTGCAACCTGCACCGGATAGGTACCCTGGTCCTACTGCTGCACGACTGCGCAGATATTTTTGTAGAGGTATGTGTCAGTCATTATTAACTGACATTTACCTGTGGGCATTACTCAACTTAATGACCGTTCTTTGACAGTCAGTGAAGGCAGCGAAGTACGCACGTTATCAGAAGCTCTGCGACAGCCTGTTCTTGGGACTTATAGTTGTGTGGATTGGAACCAGAGTAGGGATATTCCCCTTCTATATTATTTGGAGGTAAGTGACTCACGTACATATTATGTCATTAATTGGCACACTCTACATAAATACTGTTCGATTAATTTACATATACAACACACACTGTTTGTTTAATAGATATACATTGTGTGTTAAATGTCCATACACTGCTCCATACTGTATGTTGTCTCATTGTTTAGCGTACACTGCATCATACTGATTGAACAATTGACACTACACATACTGTTTGATTAATTTACATACACTACACATACGGTTTGATTAATTTACATACATTACACATACTGTTTGATTAATTTACATACACTACACATACTGTTTGATTAATTTACATATGCTGTACAATATTACAGTGAAGTAATATAGTCTCGTGTGATGTGTACAAAATAATTAAATGGAGTATTATTATAAGCCAAGAGTGAGTGAAATAATTTGTTATGTTTTTTCCAGCACATCCATTCGTGCCCCAATGTTGCTGCCGATGTTCCCCGCTTACTATATCTTCAACTCGCTACTATGTCTGCTGTTGATACTGCATATAGTGTGGACTTGTCTCATACTACAGATCGCATACTACGCTATTAAGGCTGGTCAGGTATGTAGATATATACACCTTTATTTTCATTATTAATACTTACTTTTTGTAAGATATTTATTTAATTAACTTGTATTCCAATGTTCCAAAAAATTGTGTAAATATTAATGGTTTGACACCTCCAGATGGACGGCGACGTGCGCAGCTCCAGTTCCGAACTGAGTGATAGTCCTGGACACTCCAATCACAGCTCACCCACACGGAATAACAAAAAGTGAGCATTATTTATTTATATTATATCTAACTGATATTATATTCTCACTTAATTACATTCCTACGTACTATTCCGCGAAAATTCTCACCAAAAACGTAGACCACGTCACTACACGCAAATCAGTTGTATACTTTATAACCACATAAATAAAATCCTTAAGATATACCCCTTAACGGCTAACAAGTGCAAAAGAGAATGTACTTTTAACACTCTCATACGAAAAAGCTGAAGAAGTCATAAAGTTAGTTACATAAATCCCAATGATACCAAATAAACATGCACTTAGTCATTCACCACGTAAACTCTTTTATAAAACCGCGCATACACGCATTACACACACACACAAACACACACACACACACACACACACACAAACACACACACACACACACACACACATTGCTGTAATATTACGAACAACGTGTGTTTGAAATAAGCGAGGACGTTGATCACTGCAATACAGTTTATACTGCAGTATCCTCGTATATGTATTTAAGATGCCACTGTACTGTTCTTAATAAATAAATAAATTATTAGATATTAAACTAGATCTTTTTGAATGGCATTTTTAATAATTTAGGCTATTTTTTCGCGCCATCTATCGGCGCGAAGGCGGCGTTAAGTACGCCATCTATCCAATATTCACTGCACTACATCGCAAAATACATGATTCGTTGGGCTGGCGCGAGTTTCGTTGCCCGATCGACAGAAGAGAAGACCACGTGAGGGGAATCACCATACCGCTTCTGATAAAGGCACCCGTAAAGTCAGAGCCGCTGCCAAGAAGGAACGTCCCCCATATCCCCCCGCAGCAGAGGAACCGCTCTCAAGACCTGTCAAGCAAAGAGGGGTGTCAAAAACATTAGCCCCTTCTGTCAATCCCCCCCTTGGGGAAGGCTTTTTCTACACAAAGGAAGAAGAACCGAACCCGGGGGGAAAAAAGACTGCGGCACCAGTCGCCGTATCGACGTTGTTAGCGGCCATCTTGCAAGGGGCCCACGCTAACGCCATCATCAAAGCCGGCGCTGTCGCTGGGTCTCTGTGCTATCACCAACACCAGAACCAGGTTCTGGCAAGGTGTTTGGTCTTCTCCCCAATATACGCATATACACTATTTTACAATAAAGACATATCGTCGTCGTCGTCTCAACCAATGGACGTCCACTGCTGGACAAAGGTCTCTCCTAATGAATTCCACTGGGTCCGATATTGCGCCGCTTGTATCCAGCGGCTGCCGGCGACCCGCCTGATGTCATCGGTCCACCTGGTGGGGGGTCTGCAGACGCTGCGTATTCCGGTGCGAGGCCGCCATTCTAGCACCTTCGGGCCCCAACGTCCATCGGTTCTGCAAACTATGTGCCCTGCCCATTGCCACTTCAGCTTTGCAATTCGGTAGGCTACGTCGGTGACTTTAGTTCTCCTACGGATCTCCTCATTTCTGATTTGATCACGTAGAGAAACCCCGAGCATTAAGACATATAGCTATAAATAGTTTGATGAGCTATTTTCAAAAAGATTATTGTCCTCTCTCAAATTCAAGCAGTGTTTTTCAACATGGGGCCTACGCCCCAAAGGGGGAGGGGAGGCAATTCAAAATCGAGGCCAAGGTTTCATGTTTTGAATTTTTACTTAGGATGTTTTGATAATAATTTCATACAGATTTTTTTCCTTAAAACTTATCATTTGTTGTTGTTTTCTTGCCCTTATCCCGCTAGGTGGGGTCGGCACAGCATGTTTCCTTTTGCCACTTCACTCTATCCGCTGTCATTTCTACATTCACACCCTTAATACACATATCCTCTTTCACACAATTCATCCACACTTTTTTTGGTCGCCCTCTCCCGGCCCTGCCGCTTACCATCATATTTAGAACCCTCTTACATACATGGCTATCCTCCCTTCTCATTACATGTCCATACCAGGATATATCATTTACATTTCATAAAAGAACAAATCAATTATTTAAGGTTCGAAATAAGTATGGGGGCGTAAAAGGGGCGTGGCTTAAAAAAAGTATAGGAAACACTGCCGTAAAGTGTTAATTACCTTTTATCAGGTTACAGGTATCTGTATCATCACTTACAGGTGAGAGTTTAGTGAGCAAATATTCATAGGATTCTTCCGATTTATTCCAGGCACGAGTAATGAGTCACAAGAGGCAGTCCCACAGGACTCCAGCGAGCAGCCGTTTCCGGATCTCGGTTATTGTCTACTATTTTTAGATTATTATTATTTGTATAAATATACCACTTTGTCTACTTTCCGCTATGAATAATGTTAGCTAGTTGTAGCTAGGGATTGAGTGAACGGGAGATCAAAACTGGCCTAAGAACTAGTTTTTCAAAATACCCTGGAATATTCCCGAAGACCCCATAACTCATGTATTTTATTATGGAAGGGAATTACTTATAAATTACATTTGCCCTTTTTTTATTTATTATGTCTTATAAAACTTTGTATAAAATATTTCTTACAATATTTACTAAATTAGGCCATTTTTGCACTCGTCTCAAAATAAATATGACATGCTACTTTTTGTATTGATTCGATTATAAATTAACCCTATTGTAGTTTATTACGAACTACCCTCTGTTTGGAATTTCAGAGATAATTTCTCATACAAAGAAATAGCATGCTTTTTTTGTATCTATATAATAGATTGTCTCTCAAATACCTTTTTAGTGATTTTTTTTTTATAAAATATGCTTTTTTAACCAAAAAACACTTTCATATAAAAAAAAACACACCGTAATATAAATCAATGAAATATGTTCATTTATAAAATATTCCAGTGGCCTTTTACAAGATATTAAAAAGTTATATTTCGTTTTTAAAAGAGCTATTTTCTATCTAGTCTTGTTTAGCTTCTTTTTTTTATAAAAAAAAACTAATTTCCTTCATTTTTATTATCATGAAGGAGAACATCTAGGAGTTCTAAATATCCCAGGAGTGATTCCAGGGTAACCGTGTACCTTTCTGTGTAGAAAGAAAAGTTAAATTACCTTTTACCGGGTTCCTTTACCAAAGAGATATGTTAATTGGCGAACGTATTTTTAATCAATATCCAAAGACACGTCTATTTCACTGCCAAAAGGGCGAAAGTCCAAAAAAAAAATTTAAAAATATTTTTTTCGAAACCGTTACAAAACTAAATTTGAATAAAAAGTATCACTAATTAAGCAGCTTATAATATATGATTTAAGACACATATATGGACTTGCTAATATAAAAAAAGTCGAAAAAGGCGGTCCTATAATTATTCCACTCAAGCGTAGGTTCATGAAAAATAATGTGTAAATTTTTAAATTAAAAATATATATAAGTAAATTATTTTTACTCTGTGGTTCACCATGAAGAAAATATAAATTAACTCATAAAACAATTGTATAAAAGGCGGTCTTATAGTTCACTATTTTATTACAGATGAACGTGGTTTTATTAAAAATAATGTGTAAACGTTTAAGTAAATTCGTTACGAAACAAATTATTTTACTCTGTGGTTGACCATGAAGTAAAATTATGATTAACAAATTTATTAAAGACAATGTGTAAAAGTTTTAAATGAAAACTAATTTAATTAATATTTAGTTAAATTATGTTTCGTGACGTTAAAGAAAAACAAGATGGCGACGAAAAATGGATTTTATTAAAATTTCTTTTGTAACGGTTTTGAGATGCGATAGGTTTCATTAAAATATTTTAATCTTAAAACTAACAATATGAATTAATCTTTGTAAAAGTAACAATATAATGTAGACAATTTTATTTCTGTGCAAAAAATTATAACAATACAGTTTGTTTGCGTTAAAAATGATTGGTTAGGGGGCGGGGCTAGAATGATGACTCACTGTATTTTTAACGCGAACAAACTGTAGTAAGAATAGCAATGGCGGATTTGTATTATAATTAATGACGCCATTTTGTGACCTTATTGTACACGTTAAGTTATATTTTTCTGTTAATTATGTATTTATCAAACTTTTACTATATTTTTTCTATTTCTCTCTCTTTCAATACTTTAGCATATGACGTCATTTTATGAATTCATATTGAAACATTAATTTGTATTTAAAGGATAACGATTCCTTCATTTTCATTTCAAAGGAGAGTAAAACCTTTCTTTTTTTTATAAAAATGTATACAGTTGGATACAATAAGATATATTTATACATTTATTAATTAGTGTTGTATATAATAACGTGATCGTGTATATTTTATAATATGTATTCTTCGCGTTGGGACCATGTATTTAAGATGTTTATATATATTTTTTATCGACTACGTTTACATACGTCTTGCTAAAAATACGTTGAATATTCTGTACTGGTGTTGCCACACTGCTGTTTAAAAATGTTTGAAATTACATTGTTACACGTACGTATGCGGCTCCTGGCTGGTACTCTTTCTGCTTAGGGTACCTTAGAGGAGAACGCTGCATATCCAGCAGAACAAGTGCCTACGTATGATAGGAGCTCCGAGTTGTGTCAGAAATGACGTCATCCACCGTGGAGGTATTCGTCCGGAATTTGGCGAAGAAGTATGATCCACCACGCGACACCCCACACATACACCTCCACGGCATTGCCAGCCAGCACCCAAGAGTAGCAAACACTGGACGTCCCATGCCTCGTGAGCTTCTGCTGTCACCGCCTCCTGATGTAGGCGATGATGACGCAATAGCAGTGACGATACCCGGGCCCGACTAGTTAACTAATTGACTTGGATGGACCCGCTAGAGTAGCCAGCGGGAACCAGCCAGAAGGATGCCAGGGTAAGGAGGCACTGCCTCGTGGCCCGCACCCCTCAACTAAAGTTGAGAAGAACCCAGGAGTACATTGATAGAAATTGTTATATGTTTTGAGTGCCCCTACACTGATATAAATGTTTAAAAACATTTGTAACACTACACTCTGTCGTCTGCGCACATGTTTACTAACAAATGATAACATTTTGTTACAAAACATTACCTAACAATTTTGATTAGATAGGTTTACTAATATTACCTGCTCATTGGTCTAGTGTTAAGTATGTTCGGCCATAGCCATGAGGTTCTGGGTTCGAGGCCCGGGTCGGGTCAATTCAAAAGACGATATTGAATTTTTTGTTAAAGATTTTCTCAATATTTGCTCAAAGTTGGGAAGTTGGCGGTGTGATCCATCCCCGTGCCTCGGAGAGCATGTTAAGCCGTCGGTCCTGAGTTCTAAACTAATATTATAAAGTGGAAAAAAATTGTTTTTTAAAAAATTAATGTAACCCAAGGTGTTAAAAAATTAGTCACAAAAAATCTGTGCGCTGGGGAAACTATTGAAGATAGAACAAAAAAATGTTCAACAATATTATAGGACGTATTATTATTATTCTACTACTCCACTCACTCCCGTTTACGCAAATATATACATGTTTATATGATATAGATAAATTAATAATAAATACTTGTAAACAGAAATATGTATTAATACATAAACATAAATAAGCAATTACAAAATATTATAACGGGCGGAGGATACACCCCAGCAGGGAGACCCAACGGCCGGGGGTCAGGGCTACAGGCTAAGAAACCCCCGGACTATCCTAGTCGAGTCTAGCAACACCGCCCTCTGCATTTTTGCTGCAAGCGAACTATCACGGAACCCCGGCCGTCTCGGATGGTGAGCGAGGCTGACTGGGATCAAACCGTTGGCAGATATAACGATTGAGATGGTTTCAGTGGACCCNAATATCCACCAAAGACACCCGAGACTGTGCCCGGTCCATTATCACGATGTCAGGTTTGTTGGCCAGTATAGTCCTATCCGTGATAATGGACCGGTCCCAATGGAGTCGGACTGCACCAGATTCGAGTACTGGCACTGGCGTGTACTTGTAATACGGCAACCTCTAATACACGAGGCCGTATTTTAGGGCAAGTTCCTGGTGGAGAATTTCGGCTGCTTGGTTGTGTCTATGCAGATACTCAGTATTGGCAAGCGCCGGACATCCCGAAAGCACATGTCAAAGTGACTCTCTGGGATGGCGACAGGGTCGACATATGTCGTGAGTGTCATCCTTCAGAATGTACTTTCCGTAGTTCCGGGTCTTGATCACTTGATCTTGTATTGCACAGACAAAACCTTCGTTTTCCTCAAAGAGGTCTCCGAATCGCAACCATTGCACGGATGCTTTTGAATCTACGTGTAGAACCTTGAAAAACCTTCCGTGCATCTTTTTCCCTTCCATACTGCCTCCCGGTCAGAGGTGTTAAGTACAGCTGGTCTCTGCCATTCCTCTTTGGCCAAGGTTAGGGGAGTGAGTCCTTTGTCACATTGTACGACTTCCAGATACATTGGGGACTCCCTTTTCGCTTCGAAGTAGGCTCTGAGGCTGGACACATCCCGATTATGCATGGTTTTAGCATTTAATAGGCCTCGACCTCCACTTTTTCGGGGGATGTACAGCCTCATAACCGATGATTTCGGGTGGTGGTGCATACGATGGAAGGTCATAGTAGTGCGGACTTTTCTGTCCAAGGCGTCGAGTTCAGTATGAGTCCACCTGAGCACAACAAAGGTGTATCATCATCATCAAACAACCCTTCAAGTATATCCTTTCCAATAAACAAAAAATCATCGAAATCGATTGCAGTGATCTTGAATTATTCGTCCATTTGTCGAACACATGCTTAATGCAAATTTAAAACTTATCCGGTTTTCTCGTGAATGCCATCATCTGATTGTATTTAAAAAAAGTTCAGAATACCATTATGTCCAACTACTGTAGTTATGCTACTATAACTACTTAAAAAAAATTTTAAACGTTAATAAAAGCGCCGACAATAATCAAACCATATTATTCATAACTGTTTAAATTATTAAAATCGGACGTTCCAATTTAAAAGATATAACGAATTTAAAAATGTCAATCTAAAGAACGTAGCGACCCTTATAACTGCGACTGGTGAGTTCGCTCATATTCCAAGGATACTAATGACACCCTTTTTGCGCTGGGAAATGCTTTTACGCACTTACCCTGACCTGAACAGGTCAGGAGTTGAACTCAGCGAGGGAGGAGACTTCGCAATACCCACTAAAACCCAGCGGAACCCTCTTCATCCGTAAGTGAGATACCAGAGGTTCAGCTTGCGCATTCTTCCCTGATGCCCCAGATGTGTCCGACTGAGGATTCATGAAGGTGGGAGCAGGTGCGCAAACAAGCGCCGCCTAGTATCCCGCCTCCTTCGGCGGTGAGAGGGAGCGTCTACTGCATTCTCTCTCTCTCGTGGGCCCCCTTTAGCGAGATTACAGTCTCGCAGAAGAGGGCCACTTCCGCCCAACATCTCACACTTGACAGCATCGCGCCTACAATGCTCTCAAGCGTGAGTTCCCCACCTGGTGGCGCTGAGGTCCACATTCTGCCACAGATACCAATGACACCCACCGATACATTCCGTTGTTACATTTATATATAAGCTAAAAATTACTGGAGCAATTTAAATATTAATCTATAGTCCGACATTGCTAGTATTAATTAAATGAATATTCAACGGACTAACATCGTACGTATGTAAACTGGATCGTGTACTCTCACCAATGATCTTCGTACATTAATGAAACTAAATACTTATAATATACCGCGTATCGCTTTCGTTGTTAAATATTAAGAATTCTACTTATGTAGTTCACTAAATGTTTCTATTCTTGGTTATATTTATACCTTAATATAAGTGAATGCATTTTTACTATTCCATTTATTGCTCGGTTGAAGATGTTGGCAATGCTTAAAAAACCATACGTCTGTCTATCCAAGTCAAAATATCTTTATTCAAGTAGGCCTATTACAGCACTTTTGAATCGTCAAATGTCGTTTTTTTTTTCATATAATATTTAAATGAATTGTTGATGATTACAATAAAGAACGACTTACAATCTAAAGTTACGAGGGTACTTTCCCGCCCCGATACGAGAAGAGCCCACAACAAACTTAGTGTAAAAGGTCTTGTGGGAGTTTATTATAGTACCATATACAGTTACCCTTAAATGAGTTGTTAACGTTATGCAGCCTACTAGAATTTATAACGAGTTTGTTTTGGTTTCGTAAGTTATATGATGTACATTCAGTCTTTTTATTAAAAGAGTCAATGTTTTTATGTACATACAACAAGTTTTCTAATATATATACGCAGTGAACTGTCATTATGTTAACTGCCTTGAATTTGTTTCTTAGCGACTCTCTTGGACCCATATTGTAAATCGCACGAACGGCCCTTTTCTGCAGCACAAATATTGCATCTATATCAGCAGCATTACCCCAAAGTAGAATACCGTATGACATAATGCTGTGAAAATAGCTGAAATATACCAGTCTGGCAGTATCAACATCTGTCAGACGACGAATTTTTTTAACAGCGTAAGCCGCGGAGCTGAGCCTATTCGATAGACCACTTATATGGGGCCCCCACTGTAATTTATTATCTAATGTTATACCTAAGAAAGCGGTACTATCTACAAGGTCTAGTTCCTCATTATTAAGTTTAACAATGGTTTGCGTTTGTTTCACATTAGGAAGAGTAAACTTTAAACATTTTGTTTTCTTTCCGTTGAGCAATAAATTATTAGCTTCAAACCATTGTACTACTTTATCGAGAGAGCTGTTTACGTCGTCATAATTCGTTTGTCGTCTATTAATTTTAAACAATAGCGAAGTATCAGCAGCAAACAGAACAATCTCATGATCCCCTTTAAGAAAGTAAGGAAGGTCATTAATATAAATGAGGAACAGATATAGTTCTAATATGGAACCCTGTGGGACTCCTAGTTTTGTCACAAACTCCTCAGAAAGCTTGCCATTGACACATACCTTTTGCGTTCTATTGGTTAAATATGAACTCATCAGGTCTAAAGCTGTGTCTGCGAGGCCATAGTGTCGCAATTTCCCGATCAGATCGCCACTTCATGTCCCAAAACTTCCTCCATAAATTACTTTTCCACGTTTCTTTCCCTTACGGGCCTTCGCCCAGAGAGTCAATTTCACCCAAAATCTCTTATATACTTCTTCTCTCTCTCTTTCTCTGGCTCTCCCTCTTTATATAACACTCACTTAAAACGGGTTTCCCCATATTCCCAAGGATATACAACCGAAAAACGATCACGTCTAATCTATTCGCCAGATCGAATTGAAATACGTATTCCTTTCGTAATGTAAATAGAGCTTTGTAAATTATATGAGATTTTATCACGACGTAGATGCTCACTGAGAACGAAATGACTAGTTTCACGTATAGGTAGCATGCATTGCCACGATCTATACCGAGCGTTTAAGAAAATATATTTATAGATATCTACAATGTGTTTGATAGTGAATATTTACCGCTTTTTACGATCTATGTATAATAATAAAAAAAACCTATCGACTATTTTCAGAATGTTCTATCCGATTTTTTTCCTGTTGTTTTTTTTATAACGATTATACGAATAATGTATAGGTGTTGATAAGTTTATAATTTAATAAATTATACGGCCTCCGCGTATAAAGAGTCAAGGGTATAAACGCCATGAAACGCGTGGGTAGCGTCACGAAGATGTGCAGCGCTTTTTTAATGCTAATTCCTTCGAAGGTTGCGTAGTTTTTATATTGACAAAAAACACGTGGCGTTTTTATTTGCAATTCGTCATTTGAGATTATTTTAATGACAATTAAATTCCTAAAATATCTTCCTTTTCACTCTATAAATATAAACGAGACTTAAAAATTAGTTTGCCAAAGAGGTTTCACTTCTGACATGTGTACTTTGTACGCACGCACTTTTCATTTATTTTTGTTTCCTTATAGTTTGAATATACAGATATCCACCTAAGGAAAAGTATGTATGAGGGAGAGTGAATGAACGAGAGTGTTTTACTTTTTTGTAATGATGATATGTTTTAATTGATGATTGTCAAACTTTCTTTTTTCACAAGAGGCAATTTTTTAATTAGATATTGAGTCTAGCGATAAGCCCGCCTTTTTTGTACAATTTTAGTTGATTTTTTTGTTTCGTTATATCATTTGTCTCTTTTGTGGTGTACAATAAAGTATAACCTATCTACCATATGATAGCTTTCTATATATTTTAGTTATGGTAGCTTTTAATATCGATTAAATTATAAGTTTATATTAAAAAAAGTTTTATCTTACAAAATAAGGAAGCGGCCGACGTTTTTGTCTCCTGCCCGAGGAGAGAGAGTGCCCAGGCGGCACAACTTTGCCCGTTAGCTTTCCCCTCCCCTCCTTTCTTGAATTTTTCAGTCTGATTCATCTGTAGCACCTGATCTAATGCATCAGGGAACAATTGGTGTAGAATACTCGTATGAGAAGGGTTCCGATGGCTTTTACTGGGTTTTCTGGTGTAATAGCCAGTCCAACACTCCTGGATGGTGTTGTAAACAAAAAATACAAAAATGTTGATAATTTTGTAATTTCAATGATTAACGATTTTTGTAATTGCAATGATTGATGATTTTTGTAATTTCAATGCTTGATGACTTTTGTAGTTGCAATGATTGACGATTTTTGTAATTTCAATGAGTGATGTTTTTCGTAATTTCAAAGATTGACGATTTTTGTAATTTCAACGATTGATTATTTTTGTAATTTCACAGATTGACGATTTTTGTAATTTCAATGATTGGTGATTTTTTTGTAATTTCAATAATACAGGTGATATAATCACTGCAATTACAAAAATAGTCAAAATGTCTAAAATGCGATTTGACTCTTTATACGTAGGGGCCGTTTATGTTACGATAGTAATACTCGAATAAGAATTTGTCACATAGTTTAATTGAAAACTTCATTACATACCTCTGGCTTGAATGTATTTTTTCTATTTATTTATTCAAATCAACATACGCGTTTTAAATAATACACACAAATTCCTTTTAATTTTCTCATTTAATATGAACAACATTTTATTTCTAAAACGTCACTAAACGAAATTTTAGCGATATTAATCTACATATGAAATTACTAAATTATATTATCGCATCTTATTATTTATTTCAGTTTAATATACCTAAAAAACGCCGATTTATTTCTAAAACGTCCCTATACGAAATGTTAATGTACGTTTTTCCTGTTCTCCTTATTTTTATCTGTGTGTTATTGTAAATGGCGTTATTTTCTATATTATTTCAAACTATGTATATTTGTATATTGTTGATTACGATTAAATAATAAATTTAAAAAATACTAAATTATGTACTCGTATTGTAAAATAATATATTTATTAATTTCAATTGCAAAAATTCCAATGAATTTCGCCACTTGAACAATAACATTTTATTTTAAAAACGTCACTTAACGAAATTACACAATAAAACTAATATATTATCAAATAATTTTCTTCTCTATTTACTTCAATAACGTAATAAGTGCCAAACATTATTTTCTAATGACTTTTAATAGCGAAATAAATTACAAATTGATTTTATTAACACTTTATTTCGGAGATAACACATTATTGATGTAAAGAGATTGCAATTGTATAAGTGGACTCATCTTTACTTTTTTTTCATTTACGTAGAGAGATATGACTATTTACTTGACAGCCTCGCTGGCGCAGTGGTGCGAGTATTCGCTTTGCTAGCTGAGGTCCCGGGTTCGATCCCCGGTAGGACGAATTTAGGAAATTGTATTTTCTAATTTGTCTGAGTCTGGACTGGTGGGAGGCTTCGGCCGTGGCTAGTTACCACCCTACCAGCAAAAACGTACCGCCAAACAAAGAGATTTGTGTTCCGGTACGATGCTGTGTAGAAACCGTAAGGGGTATATCGCCTCTTAACAGATTAGCTCGCTCCCATTTTAGACTGTATCATCACTTACCATCAGGTGAGATCACAGTCAAGCGCTAATCTGTCAGCAATAAAAACAACTACGTGTTAATTACAATTGTTGATAATTCCATGCAATTAAAGAATAAAAAAAAATTTTTTAAACTTAAGTTAAATTTTGGAGATAACACGTTATTAAAGTAAAGAGGCAAAATGGACTATTACAAAAAACATTGCTATTAACAATTTTTTTTTGTTCAAATAATGACGTTTTAGAAATAAAGTGTCTCAATAAGTGGTTACTCCGCTGATGTCTGGTGTATTCTCCTTTATTTTTTGAAAGTAAAAGGTCAAATTTGGACATAATACGTTATTCAAGCAAAGTTGCGGTATGGAACATTAAAAAAAACATTGGTTTTACAAGTTTTTTTTTTGTTAAAGTTTTAGTTATGACGTTTTTGAAATAAAGTGTGAGTGAATAAGTGCTATCTTCAAATCTCATATTATCTATAATATTTATATGGTAGTATTAGTTATTAATTGTTGATATAACTTATTGAATATTGTCTTGTCTCTAGTTAAGAGTTGTCGCTATTTTTTGCTGTGTGTGTGTTTTGTTCACCGACTTCACAGAGGGGGGGGGGGGTTATTGTTAATTTCAATTTTGTTCTTCGTTGTAAAAATCAAGGAGATTTTCGTTAAACTCCAGAACGTTCTCAAAAGATACAAAACTCACAAAATAGATTTTTTTTTAAAATAAATATTAAAATGAATAAAAATATTTTGTATGCGTTTTACATTTACATATTGAAAGATTTTCAATCACAATTATTTTGAGGGTAGATTTGAATGTTGCTGTTTTCGTAATGTTTAACCGATACCGTGAATAACGAACGTTTTACTTTACATAAATCTCATTGTTTTGTCATTTCGTGTGTAATATGCAAATATCTTTACAACTACCCACAAAATTCAAAAATAATTTTGTAAACAAATTCCGTTTTTTCTTTGGCTTTCATGTCTTTTATCAGTTTAAAATTTTTTGGTTTGGTTGAATAATTTTTCAATATAAAAGCTTAAAACAGCTCTTTCGATTTACAACTACCTACAAAATACAAATATCACAACTAGTTCTGAAAATGTCTCAATTATTTTGTTTTAACATCGCTCAAGGCTCGAGCTGGCGTCGCAAACAAAGTATAAGGCTCTCTTTACCGGAAGGCGTTGCAGGGATGTTTTTAAACCAATGTCTATGTTGCTTCGATGTTAACTTTGTGTATTTAAACTAAGATGGCGCTTTTCGTTACATTAAATGGACTTTTTTAAATTAATTGAGGCTGTGAGAGCAAGAGTGGCTTAAAATTATTGTATAACAGATTAGAATCAAATACATTTGCAGTAGGATGTATACGGTCTTGATTGAGGAACTTGGGGAGAAAGCTGGTGAATGCGTGACAACAGCGTTACAGAAAGTGAGCTCGAGCGAGGCGAACGGAAGTACTTTATCTACAAAAATAAAAGTGTAATTTTTTAATGAACAGGGGAACTTCATTTTAAAGATGACCTTTCGTAATGCCCGGCATGTGTTGCAATGCCACAGTTGATACAATGTTTTTGAAGTAACTATACGTATATTACATATTAGTTTTATTACAGTCGTGTGGTCTAAAGCACACTCGATTTTGGCGTAAGGGAATCCAAAGATCAGGGTCTGGGGATGGAGAAACATTGGGAAATAAAGGTTTTGATTCGATTTAAAAAAAAATCGAAAAGCGCTATCTTTATTTATATACATATATGTATGTATGTAGAAATAATGCGTGTAATAACTCCTCTGTAAGATATGGAAAGTGTGGACGCGAGCGCATAAACGGCTTAACCAACATTATTTCTAATAATTTTGTAGAAACTTATTTAAAAAAAATGCGGGTACATTAAAATTTTCTCATAATAAGATAAGCCGTTGTTGCTCTGGCGTCGTTTATTTAAATTTAATTTTATCCTCATCACAAATTACGTGTCCCTGCGACATTATTATGACTGGGTTGTGTTTGATTCGAGAATAAAATGCTATAATTTATCAAAAAATGTGTTTTTATTTAACCTAATTAATAATAAATTTCACTTAGTCGTGTTAAGCTACCGCTTCTAGAAACTTCTAGCAGCTCTATACAAAAGCACTTTGTAGGTTTAAAGTCACTGTCTAATGTTACCGCGGTGGGTAGATGTGTTTTTTGTAGTCCACACTATTTACATGGAGCACTAGGGGTCGTCGTCCGAATCGGCGACCGTAGGGTCCAGAGGCTAAAGAATTGATAGATTGATTCTCCTGTCGAATATTGTGGTCGAATTTCTGGTTTTCAAAGCGCGCTGTGCGTCGAACGGGGTCCGGAATGCGACGCGAGCATCCCCCGTGGGCTGTCCCCTCTCGTTGTATCTCCTTATCACATCGTCCTGAGTCAGCTCAAAGTCTCCGAAAAACGTTAAAATATCATCCACTGTAGCCCGAAAGGGAACGTTTTCCATAGAAATGACACATCCCGGTGCCCCAAAATCTTCAAGCGCAGGGTCCTGCTCCTCCTCGTTATGGACTGCAATAGGATTTTTGTCAGCCACGAAACCCCCTCGACCTCGAATGAAGCCGCGACCTCGCCCGCGGTCGAAACCACGTCCTCTGTCATTCCAGCCCCCTCTACCTCTGCCTCTACTAGGGTCGTAGCCTCCTCGGTATCCGCCGCGATCGAAGCCTCTATCGAAACCTCCCCTACCCCTAAACTGACCGCGAGGCACGAAAACCCCTCTCGGCACGTTCATAAACTGGGGAGGACCCCCGTTGGCTATTAACCCCCCATCTTGAGCTGTTCCGGGGTCCACTTTGGGTCCTTCCAATGCTTCCTCCACGACACTTCTCATGACGAGGTCTACTGTAACCCGGCATTTGTCTAACATTTGCCCGTGTTTGCTGGCGGCTTGTCTCGCCTCCTGAGATGACCTGAATTCGCAGAAGCAATCTCCAGAGGGAATGCCGGTGGCGTCCAGCATTAGGTGTATCCTAGCCGGAACAGCTCCCGTATCAGCCAGGAAGTTCACTATTGTCCTGTCTGTAGCATCACGGGGAAGCCCCTTCATCAAAACACAGTCAAGAGGCTCATCTTCCAAGTTTACTGTTATGGCTTGCTGATTAACAGTTGGGAGGACGGGTTGCATGGGTGGCTTTTGAACCGAATCTTGCTTGGGGTAGTTCATGCGGTTGGCCCAGTTGGCAGCCGCGGCTCTTGGTTCCATGTTGGCGTTGGGGTATCCCGGGAACTGGGGCCCGGAGAAGGGAGCTCCGAAATTCTGTACGAAAGGAGCTGCTGCTGGGAAGAATTGGGTTGGAGGCTGTTGCATTGTCATATTCCCTTGTAGCGCAGGACCATTGTCGGGTTGTTGTCGTCGTTGCCGAGGGTCTCGAGGTATAACCATATCTGGAATCTGATCTTTTTGCGGTAGTTCCAGTAGCACCGGTTGCTCGATTTTATCATGTTTCGACTTTTGTTTCTGAAACTCCTCGTCAGTGACGGCTGCGATGGTGGCCGGACGCCTTGCGAAGTTGTATCCTTCTTTGCGTTCACAAGCAGATTTAGCGTCTTCACATTTCGCGAATTGGACGTACGCAATCTTAGTGCGAGTGACGCGACAGTCGTTTAGTATGATGGATAAAAGGGAGAAGTCCGAAAACGCCTTGATGATGTCGTGTTCCTGGACAAAGTTTGGTAAATCTGTCAGTTTGAGTACACTGAAAGATTTGCCGATGGCCTCGTCTGTATCGGCTATCACTAAACTTGTGTCTTCTTCATCGTTATCTTCGCGATACGGTAAGTACGAATCCACTGCGGTATCGTAAACGTCGTCCTCCAAACCCTCAACCAGTACCTGTGCTCCTTTCAACTCATTAGGTTTACGCTGTAAAGCCAGCTGCTTGGAGCGTGGATCGCAAAATCGGACGTAGATGGTCCCGGTGCGTCGGCCCATGTTGTCGTTTATCATCTTGATCCCGTGCTTGTCGATCATGAATGGGAAAAAGCGCCGCACGTCGCCGTAGCTGGTATGGTTTGGTGCATTTCTAATGGCGACGCAACAATCTCTCTGTTGCTCGTCGAATCTAGACGGTCTACCTTCACGACGGAAAGAGCCTCCCCCTCTAGAGATATTGACGCCTCCGCGACCTCCCCGGAAACCGCTTCCGTTCTGTTGTTCCCCTTGGAATGCATTAGGATTACGTTTCTTTCCCAACTCTTGCAATTTGTTGAAGGCATCGGCTAAAGTCGGGTCGTTGAAACGGGGTTGTGTTTGATCCACTTGTCCCGATGGTCCGTTTTGCATCATAGGCATTCGGGGCCCGTTGGAATTGGAGCGGTAGGGCGGGGACGGTGCTAAACTTTCTCTCATGCTATCGAGAGATCGCTCCTGTGAGCTCTGTGGAGATTTGCGATCCAAGCGTTTATCACGAAATCGACGAGGAGATCTGTCCCGAGACCGACTGCGATCCTTTCTATCCCTTTTTCTGTCACGTCTATCCCGACTTCGACTGCGGTCTCGCCGTCTTCGTTCTCTGGATCGGGACCTGTCTCTGCGGTCTCTCTTCCTGTCTTTGCGGTCTCTGTCCCGAGACCTAGACCGAGATCTCGAACGGCGTCTGTCTTTTTCTTTTCCACGTTTACGTTCGATTATCTCTTCTTCCCTATCTTCGTCAATGGGCGACTTTGAAGGTGGACTGATCAACGGTGCCGGCGGTTCTATAACGGCGGGTTGGGGAATCTCTTGTGGGTTGCCGAGGCCCGGTATTCCAAAACTGGCTATTGGTGTGTTGCCCAGGGCCGCCGAGAAGGGTGAAATAGGCGGTGGGACAGATAATGTAGGTTGGATGGGGGTCGGTGTGGGTACCGGTACTGCTACGGCGACTGGTGCAGGCGCAGGTGCTGGTGCAGAGAGACTCAGTAAGGGAACACTCTGTCGTGCCGCCTCAATTACTTTGTGCATCTCCGACCGAGAGCTCAGAAGGAGCTTCACTTGAATCTCTTTAATTTTCCCTCCATCCAGCATCATCGCTTGGCGCGCATCTTCGTCCGTACTGTAACAAGAGAAAGTATTCATAAAAATATGGTAAGTGGCTGCCTATTAAGGACACGGCTCTTTTTTTTAATGATAGGGGCCAACAGCTAGATATACAGCTTTACTAACCACGTTTTTCTTCATCATAAAGCAATGATCACTCTTAAATAACAACAGGGTACATCCGTTTTTCATAAAGACGACGAGAAGCCGCCATTTTTACTATGTCTTAGCCATTACATAAAATGTTAAAAGCTTGCGTATAATTAAAGGTGTCGTGGTGTTTATTCATGGACTCCACCAACCCTTTATACGGAATATATTCTCTTTAATCCCGAGGTTGTCTTAGGAATCACGAATTATCGATAGGGTCATCTATTTGTACTATCTGTGTATGTTTATTTCTATCTTTACAGTTACATAGACAATTCCATGAATATTTTTGTATTGAACTCATTATGTTGCATTTGTAGTTAATTGTTACAATTTTATCTAAACACAATTTCCTGATTGCTATTTGTATATATGACTCTTATTATATAAAAGGAAAACGTGACGAATAAACACTTACATAAAGTTTTTATCAGTAAATTTTAAAGGCTTTTTTTCAGCTATTCTAAGTTTAAAAAAAGACTAAATCAATTTTAAATAGAAGATACTCGATGTTACAAAAATAACAGTTATCTAGAATTTTATTGGGTACCAATTGTTAATTTTAACGTTTTACAGTAATCGCACAAGATGGTAAGTGACGATATTGTCTACGAGGGTAAAAAGTAAAAAAAAATAAGTAGCAGCCCATTAACGTCCCACTGCTGGGCACAGGCCTCTTCACTCATACGAGAGAGGGTTTTTAGAGCATAGACCCACCACGCTGCTCCACTGCGGATTGGCAGGCATAGTACACAAGTGTACTCTCTATTCCTTCACTCTCATAGTCCGACGTGACGGCAATCCGACACGACCGGAGAGAGATCAGGCGCAGGACCGACGGCTTAACGTGCTCTCCGAGGCACGGGGGTGGATCACACCGCCAACTTCCCAACTTCGGGCAAATATTGAGAGAATCTTAATAGAACACTCAATATCTATTACGAATTGGCCCGACCAGGGACTCGAACCTCATGGCTGTAGTCGAACATGCTAACCACTAGACCAATGAGGCAGTAATACGAGGGTATTTTTCCGTAATGACCAGGGCCTCTAGACAAGTTACTTTCGAAGATTGCTATCGCTCAAAAAATGTATGGGAATGACGTTTCTAATCGAAAAATTAAACGTCATTCCCATACATTTTTTGAGCGTTAGCAATCTTCGAAAGTAACTTGTCTACGGGTCCTGGACACCTCGATAACGATTGACACAATCTCTGTATAAGGTATGAAACCACCCGGCCGTGGACTTGAACAAAGGTCCCGCGGTCGCCCTTGATTAATTTCAAGTCCAGTGTCCTCCATTCAAGGTCACCGCTGTGCCAAGCCAAGGTTTGAAAAAGAAATTCATTTGATTGTAAGTAGCTATTACCGAAGCCTCCCACCAGGCCTGACTCAAACAAATTAGAAAATAGGCTTTTTTTAAACCTGCCTGTGAATCCAAATATTCAAGTCTGAAAGTGTCAAGATAGAGGAGAAATGTTATCATTTCTACACAAAAACTGGTTAATTAATCCGGCCTTGGGCTTTACCACGTTTCCGAAGGCCTTCACCTGATCCTGGTAGGGTTCAGTCTAATAGGAACAGCGTTTCCAGTAGGAACCTTTTAAAGGCACACACTCAATTTAAGAGGTGGCGACCAGTCGTAAGTAAAGCAGCAACGACTACGCCAGCGAGGCCGTCAAAGAGTCCAGTTTAGCCAGTTTGTCTATCTTAATATCTAATGTGTACTTCCAGAGTTGGCGCAATAATCCTGGATTCGATTCCCAGCAAAGCAGATTTAGTCAAATGTATTTTTTAATTTGTCTGAGTCTGCACTGGTGGGCTTAGTGGTAGCTATTTACTGTACAACCAATTTTGTTCTCTGGAAAATGCTTTTATGCACAAGTGTGGGACTCGATGAGGGGGAAGGCCTCGCACCTGGGGTTCAACTTTCGCGTTCGTCGCTGGTCTTCCGGATACATCCGACTGAGGATACACGGAGCCTTATACCCCGCCTCCTCCCGCGGCGGAACTTACAATCCAACCAATGAAGACATGCCGCCAAGCAAAAATTTTGTGTACCGATACGACTATCTTCAAGTAAGATCACAGTTAACAGTTAAGCTTTGTCAGCAATAACAAAAAAACCTAGTAGTGTGACTATTTGGTAACGCAGTATGGCAATCGGCCAAACAGTCGGCACAAGCCCGGATTTTGAAGCCTGGGGCATAAAAGGCGAGTGCAAGTCCCCCTTTTTTTTTCTCGTTGGGAAATGCTTTAAGGCACCCCGACCAAAAAGCCGGGATTGTGGGACTAACTGAAAAGAGAGAATACCCACTAAAACCCAGCGATTCCACGTCATCCTAAAGTGGGACACCAGCGACTCGCTTGCGCACTCCAATATGGTGAATCAAGATTCAAGGCTGTGGGACGAGGCGCACAAATACACGCCTTCGGCCGCACAACCTTCGGTGATGGATAGCAGGGGCAACTGGAGCAACCTCCCGCTCCCTCACAAATGCCTCCTTTAGCGCGACAACGGTCTTGCAAAGGGAGATTACTGCTCTTCACCCTGCTTTAGCACGTGCAATGCTGGTCAGTGAAAGGTCTTCGCCAATCGACAAACCCAGAAGATGCAGCTGTGATTCCCACGCCGAGCATTCTGCCACGGTATGATACGCCGTATCGAAGGGGACACCGCACTTATAACAGATGGGCGATTGATTCCTCCTGGCTCACAATATGAACTGTACTTCCCGAAACAATCATGTCCGCTAAGTACCTGAACCTGTTTATAGGAGAGCGTTCCATGGCTCCTGCAGAACCAGTGTTCCAGCAGAGGGCGTAACGCTTCCACCGTCGTGACACCTGTTATGGGGGACTAGAGGCAGATACCCTTGGCCACAAATTATTTTCGAAATAAAATTACCATACTTGTAAAATTCGCAAAATATACCATAAATTTCTCATCCGAGCTGGCATCTTTATTGTGTTTTAGATACACACAAAGATCTCTTGCAGATATTTCATTGCAATCACGTGATAATGCAATGATAAGAAATCCTCCACTTTGTTCCTTGAAAAATAAATAGTGCATGCGTACAAAGTACACAAATCAGAAGTGAAACTTCTTTGGCAAACTAATTTTTAAGTCTTGTTTATATTTATACCAATGTAAACCTTTAGATTTTCAATCTAATGAATTGTAAATAAAAACAGCACGTGTTTTTTGTCAATATTTCAAGAGGTTTATGAAATATTTTTTATTTTATGAAAAATACTATACTAAATGAATAAATGACGTATAATACATTAAAATGCCACGTTATTTGTAAATATTAAAACTACCAAACCTTCTAACGCATTAGCTAAAGAACGCTGCACATCTTCGTGACGCTAATCACGAGTTTTATCAGTAAAAATTTATCCTCATGCGCCTAAATTCAGCCTAAAGAAAACGGTTCAAACAAATTTTCATTTTATTAAAAATCTCTCTCGTGGCGTCCCCTGGTTTGTGACCCGGAAATCTCTGCCTTAAATCCGGCCCTGAGTCGGTAACCTCGTGAAGGAGAGAAGGTTCCAAGCGGTGTATATTTACCCGTCATGCCCTTTGTGAACTCTCGGTCAGACTCATCCAGTACATTACACAGGAATGTGCGAGCACTCCTCGGATGTTCAACTAATGGATGAAGAGGGTTCCGCTGGGTCTTAGTGGGTACTGCGATGTCTCTCCCTCGCCAATACCCACACTCCCGACGCCAGTCCGGTTGCATAAATGCATTTCTTTGGTTGTAAGTCTAATCGACAATCGCGGAGAGAGATCAGGCGCAGGATCGACGGCTTAACATGCTCTCTGAGGCACGGGGGTGGAACACACCGCCAACATCGGGTAAATATATAGAAAATTTGATAGAAAGACCTGAGACTCGAACCAAGGACCTCATGTCTACAGCCGAACATGCTAGCCATTAGCCCAACGAATCAGTTGCTGATAGGCTTGCCTATTATCTCACCTAATAATAAGAATAGCAAGTTAACCCGGTAAGAAGTAATTTACCTCTTAATTGTTTATACAGCATCTTGCTGAAACGTAAGCTTTTTCTGGAGTCTGGAGTCTAAAATAGAAAAGCAAGTACTTTTACGAATACGTCACTTAACTCCCTTAAATTTGAGCCGAAAACCGCCTCGTTACGTCGCCTGTTTGCCTGGCTTCTCTTTCTCTCACGCGTTAGGCAGGTTCCTCCTCTCTCACTCTAACCCAGCGTTAACAGCGCTAGCCGTATTGCGCACCAATACTTCCCCCTCTCCCTACTCAGTGTTTATTTTGCGATAGACATATACCGCATATAAAATAATCAATAAAAGATTTTACTAATAAATAACCTTTTCTTACACTATCATATTGATATACATAACTTTAATGAATATTTAAGCGTTTCCCAAGTTATACAAATTTAAATAGTTTAACATAAGATTGGTTTATGTTATTACTTCTGTTGGGCGTCCCGCGATGCAAATTTCAAGAATTTGAAATTAAATCCAAGAGTTTGCATTGACATTTCGATTCGATAAATAACGCATTCCCTCAAATTTCCAAGTGATCGGGAATTAGGTGTGTGACACCGATAGAAACAGTCGTTCTACACAGTTTATAATTTGTAATTGAAAGCTAGTCTTTGAAACGATTTTCATTTGCAGATAGCTGACGTAAGATGTAACTTAAGCTACTTTTACATACATACATACATGTCACTCAGTTTTAATCCACTCATGCTTCTCAACGCTCTCATGTCTACCCCATTTATTTTACTTTTGTGATTCTACCATACCCAACTTTCACTACAATACATAAGTGTTGGCACCAACACTCCAGCATGCACAGCCAGTCTAGCCCTTTGAGACACCATCTGTCTATTCATAAAGGCGTGCAGAGCACCATTTACCATATTCACTGCATTCACTCTT
Organism: Elymnias hypermnestra; assembly: GCA_015832385.1. Classification (NCBI taxonomy): domain Eukaryota; kingdom Metazoa; phylum Arthropoda; class Insecta; order Lepidoptera; family Nymphalidae; genus Elymnias; species Elymnias hypermnestra. The sequence continues at coordinate 117,434 of JACTOM010000450.1, read as the reverse complement.
CTTTCAATATCACTTTCACATGTTCCATCTTTTGTAAATATAGATCCAAAGTATACAAATTCTTTCACCTCTTCCACTTGTTCCCCATCTATAAAAATATTGCCATTCATCATAGATTCATCTCGTTCAAAAAGCATAACTTTCGTTTTGTTTACATTCACTTTCATTCCTTTCCCTTTTAAAGCTTCATTCATAATATTTAGCATCTCCTGTAGCTCATTAGCGGATGACGCAAGTATTACATGATCATCAGCGTAGAGTAAAAATTTGATGAGTAATTCATTCATTCATTCTTAACCCATACTTTCTTTTAAATCTGTCAAACAGTTATCCATGAATAGGTTGAACAACCATGGTGACGCAACACATCCCTGTCGAACACTTCTTTCGATTATTCTGACACGAGCACTAGAACCCTCAATTCTGACACA
>JACTOM010000450.1:90657-116081 GCA_015832385.1 Elymnias hypermnestra | reverse complement strand
ACATACATAGCATCACGCCTTATTCCCATAGGGGTAGGCAGAGACAACATCCTTCCACTTGCCACGATCCTTGCATATCTCCTTCGCTTCTTTCAATCTCATTAAATCTTTCATACAAGTTCGTCGGTTTAGAGTACTCTTGACCTGGCCGTTATTTAAAATGTCCTGGATTTGGTCCAGGAACGTTCGCCTCGGTCTTCCCCTTCCAACTTTCGCATTCACTCTTGACTCATAAATCCTTTTTGTCAGTCTCCTTTCATTCATTCTCTCTACATGCCCAAACCATCTAAGCATACCTTTCTCAATTTTAGTCACTACATCTTCTTTTATACCACAACGTTCTCTTATCACACCATTTCTTACTCTGTCACTCAGTTTTAACCCACACATACTTCTCAACAATCTCATCTGTATCGCATTTATTTTACTTTTGTGATTCTTCTGCCACTCTCAACTCTCACTACCATACATAAGTGTTGGCACCAACACTCCTGCATGCACAGCCAGTTTGGCGCTTTGAGACACTCTCTGGCTATTCGTAAATGCGCGCAGGGCACCATTTACCATATTCCCTGCATTCACTCTCCTTTCAATATCACTTTCACATGTTCCATCGTTTGTAAATTTAGATGCTACTATGCTAGAACTTTCAGACTCAACTATAGAAAGCAGATTATAAACCATTTGTAACCAGTTAAAGTTGGTTTACGTTTATTATTTCTACAAAAAGGCGAAAGACAATTTTTTTGAAAAGATTTTTAACTTCTAACGCGTGTACATATATTTGGAACAGTTTCTTTTGAAGGTGGTTCTTTTTAATTTTATTATTTTTTAGTGAATCTCAAGTAAACTTACAAACTCGTCTGAATATGTGTACACCTAAAAGATGTGTTGCTCATATGAAACAGCATCGTTTAAATGAAACAAATTTACAAAGCTTATGGCGATCCCACTTTCAGGTCTTCAAAAGAGGATTAAAAAGGTTCTACCTCAAAGACGCTTCAACATCTTTAGTCTTGAGACAGAAGCCGTGCTAGCAAACATGGTCGCATTGCTAATTAAGTAAGAAAAGTAAAGATAAAGAAATATAGTGGTAAAGAAAATAAAACGGATGGAAGGGATATCGTGAAAAAAGACTAAAATACAGAAGGGTCCTGAAAAGGTAAAGCGCGAAATACTTCAAGAAACGAACGAAATGTCTATATCAGACGTGGCACTGACAGCTTATGCCAGGATGATGCGAATAACAACGCAGATGCTGGAAACAGATGCCTAGCATGAGTAACGAGATTTGGTACAGATAAACCGCATGTAGTCTGTGGCAAGGTTATATCTGCGATACGTGCAAGATTTTCTTTTCCAATTGCCCACACGTTAGTGCAATGAGAGTCGATGCTGTGTTTTTTAAAACTTTTATATTACCCAAACTTGACTTCCAAAAGGACTGAAAATTACTTGTAATGATAATTAATGAAGTAAATTATGTTTACAGGCAGTTGCAATAAATTTTTCGTTTATGATTAAAATTTTATTTGAGTTTTCGCTTAAGTGATCCACTTTTCCCCTACTAACGTCTGTATTCATTTTAGGTAGCGGATTCCTAACATCTTGAATAACTTTGCACACCCGGCGTCCACCGACAGCTGCCAACTGGGGCGAAGCTTACGGCCCACCATCCATGGTGCTTCTGCTCTTTAAATCGCAGATTTTTATCAAGATGTTCCGGAGACCGAGGGGACATCAGGAGCATGACCGAAGGCTTAATGTACTTTCTTTCCGCAGGGGTGGAGCACACCGACAACCACACAACTCAGGACAAATGCTGAGAATTTCTTAACAGAAAACTATATCGACGTTTTAATTCGCCCGACCCAGGTCATATTTATAGCCCAAAAAGCTGGCCACTCGACTAATGAGTGTATGTATTTTACAGCTCTAATACTGTGTTTGAGATTTTGCAACGGCTGCTATCGACGATAATGCAAGAACATTAAGTTTTAAGAAATTGTTTAATTATAGTAACAAGGATTAATGTTGTATCTATATGAATAGCTTTCTAATTTTCGCATATTTTTTTAGAAGATCGATATGCTTTCCCAAACTTTTTTATTATTATTATATTGTTTTAATTTGATTGCATACGCGTTATCGATGGGGATTTATTAGAGTATCTCGAACAACCCTGACAATTTTATTATTTTTTTGGAATTTATGTAAGGGTTGAGCTTTTTAACCGGGATAGGCAGCATTTTACGAAGAAAGCACCCAGTTAGGATGTATTTTTTCCACAATTGTCACTATGTTTCAACCAATCTACTCGAAAGGAATAAATTAATCACTATCTATTATTGAGAGAGTCATTAAAATCTTTTCAACAGTTTTGGATTCATATATAGATAGTAAGAAAGTTTTTTATTTATATATGTGTAATTGTATACTAAAATCTATTTGTTACCAGGACAGACTATATCCTAGCTTGAAAATGTAAGTAAATTAATGAAAACTGTAAATAACTGTAGTGTCATGATCAAATAATATAAATATATATATACCATGTAGAATAAATAAAAATTTTAACAAAGCAAGAACCGCCTTCAAAACAAACTTACGAATATATTAATATGCTCTAAAAAGTAAGAAATAATTGCCGTATTATTTTATAGTGTTCTTCGTATTCTTATTTTCGGAGTCGGCGTCAACCAAAGTAGATGTCCCCCGCGTGTCCACTTGGCAGCTCCCGCGTCTCCCCACCTATAGCTTGTATATATAGTTACCACCTATAGCTATAAGTGTAGGTACTTTGGCTGACACCGACTCCAAATATAAGAATACGAAAAACACTATAAAAGATTATGCAATTATTTCTTACTTTTTAGAGCATTTTAATATATTCGTAAGTTTGTTTCGAAGACGGTTCTTTTTTTGTTAATATTTTTTGATTTTTAGTGAATCTGAAGTAAACTAACAAATTTGTCCTAATATGTGTACACCTAAAAACGTGTTGCAATGCAGCAACAAACGTAAGCTCATTGCTATTTGGTTACTTACAGTTATATGTTCTGCCATAAACCGCACCCTTACTGTAAGCCGTTGAGGAGATCAATTGATCTTCATATTTAACTACGACTAGCACTTGACCATACCGAAGTTACGGTCGGCAACTCAAATATCTGTATAGTCTATAGAAGATTCTGCCGAGTATCGTTCATTTGCTCCTAAGAATTGAAGAGTTCCGTCACTTTGACATGGATTCCATCATCAGAACCTAACTAAACTATCACTTGAAGTATATCCTTTCCAATAAAAAATCATCGAAATCGGTTGGCGTGATCTTAATTTATTCGTCAATTTGTCGCGCACATGCTTAATGCAAACTTAACAATTATCCGCTTTTCTCATGGATGCCATCATCAGAACTGGATTTAAAAAAAACGGGACCCTATGACGAGCACCACCTTTCATTTAAAAAAAGATCATCAAGATCGGTCCACCCAGTCGGGAGATATGAGGTAAGAAACAAAAAAAACAGACGAATTGATAACAAAATCAAAGTATTAAATGATGAGTAGCAAATTAAAATGCCACGTATTATTTAAAAATATTAAAACTACCAAATCTTCAAACGAATTAGCTTAATAAACGCTGCACATCTTCGTGACGCTAACACGCATTTCATCCGTAAAAATGTTACCCTCAGGCTATTATATGTTTTTAAGAAAATAGACGAACACTGACTGCTGATGTTACCAACGAAGTGCATTAACGCAGTAGATGTGTTTGGTACAGAAATGTCATTGCCAGGTTGTTGTATCGCCAACAGCTTACTGGTTTACCTCGATGTAGAAAACCCAGGTAATATCTACCATGTGACATGTTCAAATAAAAAAATATATATACACTAGCTGTTTCCTCGGCGTCCCCCCGCAGTTCCCAACCCTGTAGAAATTAAGAAATGAGCCGAGCGGCTACAGAAGAATTGTATACAAGTCTGCATCTAATAGTTTCCCGAACGCCGGCGCCATCTATCGGCGCTGGACAGAGTCAACGAGTCACAGGCCGGCGGCGTTCTCGCGTAACGGTCCACCAGAGCGATCGACTATTGAAACTGTTGCACGTTCCTAATTTTTGCTGTTAATGTAATATCGGGAACATTAAGTGATTAGATATTATAATCTGAGTTAATTGATTGCACCAACATTATCCACAGACACCCACACTTCGGAGGTTGAATTATGGATCGAGTGCTAAGAAGATTGAATAAAATAAAGAAATTAGCATTCAGTTGGATATACAAGTAGTAATTTTACATTTGTCCCGTACCGTCCCGTGTTGTGATATAAGAGTGGCTCAACAGCGTTTGGTGTACAAATTCGTAATTTATGTCGCGTTAGTCATTTTTCATTTTAGCGTGTTTTTAAAAGTCCTTTCCCAGAGGAATGTAGCACCGTTTTCCACAGTGACTGCCCTGATGTCAGTCGCGGCTGCAATCCCTTGCATGCGTCCTTGTACACATTTATAATAGTTATTTATACGTGTATATCTAAGGTTTCTAAATAGCTGGTGAATTATATAAAGAAAATAAATCATATTTTAAATTAGAGAAAACCAGAATCAGTCAAGAAAGGTTATTTCAATAACTTCCGAGCCTTAAAATAGAAGGTATTCATGGTAAGATGATATTTCCAAGTGTTCTAATTACAAAATTTTAAACTTCTCTGGTAGGGAACACCATAGACACGACGACCAGGTAAGACGGAATCAACGTAGCTCTTTAGTCGCCCCAATTTCCCCAATCAGTCAATAGCCGTACACCACAAATCCAGTAGCGAGGATTGTCCATGAGATAAGGGAGAGAATAGTAATGGAAAAACGGAAGAGGTTCTTATTAAAGATAAGCCAAGTGGTTGTGTAGAAACGGATAAAAATGAAAGTGACATGGCGGACCCAGAAACTCCTCCCCAAGTGGAAGCCAAAGCCGTGTCCAAAACTTGAGCAAGACCAGTTACCCAGTGCCACCTCAAAAATAAAGCATTAGTAGCATAGTTTACACTGTTACCATTTTCTTTGTTTGGTCTAAGTAATTAAACTATGTAAACGTTTTTTGTACCAATAGCATCTCATCGGGACATGTTGACAAATCACCATGACGATAGGGCTTCCATTTTTGTAGCTACTTTATTACACTACACAAGGTAATTAGCATTTTTTGAAATGATCCTACCATTCTAGTTTAACCTTTTAAAATAGTTTTAGTTACTACCTTTCCTATCAGGAATAGAACACTGGATTTTATGTGTCAAAGTTTACCAGTTACGGAGATATTTAATACTGGATGGAATTTCTACTAAAACTTTTAAATACAATATTGATATTCTAGGTAGACCCATTTTGCATGAAGCCATTGTTAAGCTTAATAATGAGAAACTAAATCTTGCAGACAATACCGTTTTTTTAGGTATTACGTTAGATAATAAACTACAGTGGGGGCCCTATATAAGTGGTCTATCGAACAGGTTCAGCTCTGCGGCTTAAGCCGTTAAAAGCATTCGTCGTCTGACAGATGTTGATACTGCCAGACTGGTATATTTCAGCTATTTTCACAGCATTATGCCATATGGTATTCTACTTTGAGGTAATACTGTTGATAGAGATGCGTATGCGTATATATTAGATAGATAGTATTGATATTAGAAAACTTGTAGTACGTATATAAAAATATTGGCCATTTCAATAAAAAGAGTGAATGTACCTCATACAACTTAAGAAACAAAAATTAACTTTATATAAATTCTAATAGGCTGTAGAAAATTAACAACATTGAGGGTAACTGTATACTTTTCTATAATAAACTCCCACAAGACGTTATAGCGATGTCGTAAATTCAAAGTCTTTGTTAAAAGAAAGTTTATTAAAAAATAATACGAAAAAATCGATCGTCATACCAATTTATAAACAAGGTGTTAAAAATAGTATCTCTAATTATAGGTCAATATCTCTTCTGCCATCAGTCTCTAAGGTACTCGAAAAACATATTAACCAGAGGCTCATCGAATTTTAGGAAACCCAACAATTACTATCTGGAAATCAGTACGGATTCCGTAAACTTAAATCTACCAATGATGCAGTTATTTCTCTTACAAATTATATAGTCAATGGCCTTGATGAAGGCGATAAATGGTTTGCTCTAGACATAGCCAAAGCATTCGACACGGTAAATTACTAATCTCATTCATTTGAATACGAGGTTTACCGCAGAAACTACTTAGTATTTGCGTAACGGACAGATATGAGTGTGTTAAAGTAGATGAGTACACTAGTGACCCGTTAATTATGGAGTACCCCAAGGAAGCATCCTGAGGCCTACGCTCTTTTCATTGTCTGTATTAACAGTCTTCGCAATATCAAGTAACGTAATGAGCAAGTGTTCTCATTTGCGAATGTTACGGCAATGTTATAAAATGAACAGATTAAATTGCAAAGCTACGAGTACAAATTATTTATAACGTTTATCTTATGACAAAATAGAAAACTTCATATTACCCGGCGTACAAGGCCATGCATAGACACACACAATCCATCATATATTAACACAATCAGACACATCCATTTCATTTTCTCTTGATATTCTCAATAAGCAATTCGCTATTTGTTATTATGTAGTATAATAGTTTGTAAAAGAGTGAAGGCAACTGATGTCTATAGTACAGGGTAACCTAGTTTAGGCATCAGTGACCAACCAAGCGGTTACAGAATTTTCTTCCTCTCCCAACGAAAAAATAACTTGCGCAATCCCTCCTTCTTCCCCTACTCGACTATGCTGACGTGTCACCCTGATGTGAATGATGAACTACTAAACAAACTAGAAAAACTCCAAAATTTGTGCATTCGCTTTAGTATTGGTTTGGGCAAAATTGATCACATCCCTGAATTTCGTCTTCAATTAAAGTGGCTCCCCATCCGACTTCGCCGTAATCTGCACACTCACTAGTGATGCACAATGATTTGAAAAATCTTCTCCAACTTACTTATTTGAGCGTTTTAAGCCTAGTCCACCTAAAAATAGGCCGGTGCAATCGTGCGTTTACCTTCGAGCGCTGGAAATTCCTTCTCACAAAACTTATTTCTACGGTAAATCTTTTACTGTTCTTGCTACGTATCTATGGAACACACTTCCACAATTTCTCAGAAATATAAACCTCAGTAAGGCCTCCTTCAAATTTAAAGCAAAGCAACACCTTCACTCTATTACATGATAACATAGTATATTTATTCGGAATGTTGATATGGTTATATATTATATAGTATTGTATATTTATGGTTTATATATTCATATATTAATATAAGTTTGGGGTTATGTTTGTCTATATCTGCATTATACTATTATCATTATAAATCTGATTTTTTCCTGTTAGCTAATTAAGTTTTAAATTTTGTATGTAGTTATGTTTAGATACACGTACTTGAACCTCTACTGCATCTCATTCAGTACTCTCTTATGTCAAAGGGTTACTGGAAGAGATCTCTTTTAAGAGATAAGTTGTGCTATGTACATCCATTATCATTAGTAGTATAGTATTATTTCTATAGCTAAGGGGCTCCTATCAAGTCGATGCTTTCAGGCATCTTGGTGATATCGGGCATGCTATGGCCCTAAGCGCTTCAGTATCTTCAAATTATAAGGAACGTGGATATTTTGGAACGATTTTGGCATTACACTCTCTAACTATACCAGGTAATGTAGTATGATTTCAAAGAGTCTAGCAATCCAGTTTCCAAGAACCCTAAGCAGCCTAACATCTTTTAAATGATCCTAGACCATTCACTATTTTCGTCGTTATAAACAAAATTGGGCTGCGATTGTCTTTGCGATATGCATTTACGGACGCCAAATTAACCAGAATACCTACTAAAACCCAGCGGAACCCTCTACTTCCCGGTACTCAAAAGTATGTCAGCGTATTTGTCTCTGATGGCACCCCTCATACTTCCACCAAGTAGAAACAGGTGTGTAAACATATACCTGCCTACTGTTATCCAGACTCCTCTGGCGAAGGAGATTATCGGCTACACCATTTACCTTCCTCGACATCGCTTCGCCTTGCCTGGATTTTGGTGGAAATTAGACATTCCTCCCCCGTAAGTTCTCACATTCCCGATCCACTGGTTTGAGTGCATGAATGCATTTACCAACGTAAAAAAAAGGTTTCATCTTTTACGACTTGTCGTTTCTGAAGCTGTGACGAAACTAACTCCCTCGAGCTTTTGCAAATTAAAATGAAGTTTGTATCTACCTAATATCAATCAGTCATAGTCCTAATAAATAATGTAAAGACTAATGAGCTTTTAGATATAACGGCTTTAAATTTAGTTCACTATTAGATATAAACGTCTCCTCTTGCTTGCAGTTTCCATGAAGCAATATATTTGCTTAAAGTCTTTGAATAACAAAATTGAATGCGGCTGCATATGCTATTAAATGTCGGATTTTTTTGTTGCACAGTAAAAACCTAGGAGGATGTCGAATTTTTTAAGATCTTTCCTAGAATTTCGAGCTTTCTAGCGGGGACGAAATGTTGCAGAGCATTGGACAATACTATACAACTATTTCGTAAGCCAGGCGAAGCTATCGCCTAAACAATGTGTCGTGTTCTACAATTGCGAGGATTGAGAAGATTTGGAAACTTTAAATCCATCTCCTACATTTTCGAAAGTATCTCAAGTGGCTGTAAATTTGAAAACTGCTGGAAATCGCTTAAAAATTGACTTCTTGAGTTACATAACTTCAGTGTTACAGATGATAAATAATGTTAATTGGCGAATATATAATAAATATAGCAGTCAATACAGCATAGGAGTTCTGACAAAGTAGACATTACAATATTGATAAGTGTTGTTTCTTCTCCTTCCCAAATTCAATTTCTTGAACTTAACGGATATATTAAATTTACTAAATTAGGAAAAGAACCACATTGATCAGTTGGTATCAATGTAGTTCTGATGGGTCTCCTCTAAGTATAATTGGATTTATAATGAGCTTACAAGCTTCTCGCTATTTAAGAGGGTAACGTAGCAAAAAACGCCATCAGTGTGTACATGATTATATACTACTAGTAGACCTAACAGACTTCATTCTGTCAAAAAGATTTGGAATCTGGCAGATTTCAGTTTTACGAATGATTTTGATATGAAATCACAGCAGTACTAATGGTCTATATTTCTCACATTTTGTGACTATTCAATTGACTGTCAACTTTGCTCGGCAGTAATAAAGTGCAAATTGACTCTTGCTTAGACAACAGTGAGAACTTGTAATTTAATATGAACTTTATCGAATAGCATTAAAGGTCAAATTGACTCTACATTTTCGTTAGAAAACGTTTGGGAAACAGTAAAGGGATGTTTTTAGGATTTTCCTCTGCAATTATTCGAACTTTTCTCACCGTAAAAACCATGCTTGGACATCAACTAACATTGAAAAAAAATTGTCAAAATTGACCCAGGCGTTGTTGAGTTATGCGCTTACCAACACATTGTGGATTCATTTTTATATTATAGACTAGCAGACCCGACAGACTTCGTTCTGTCAAAATGATTTGGAATCTGGCAGATTTCAGTTTTAAGAATGATTTTCGAAATGTAATTACAGCAGTACTAAATATCTTTAGCTCTTACATTTTTGAGACTATTCAATTTGGTTGGATTGTGACTATTCAATTGATTTTGAACTTCCTGCAGCGATAATAAAGTGAAAATTGACAGTGAATACTTGTAATTTATCATGTATTTTATTGAATAGCAATTGACTTTATTTAATTAAAATAATTAGAAAACGTTTGCATGGGAAACGGAAAAGGGCTGTTTTTAGGGTTTTTCCTGCGATTATTCGAACTTTTCTCGCCGTAAAAACCATCCTTGGGCTTCAAAAAATATTAAAAAAAAAAATGTCAACCGAGGCGTTGTCGGTTTATGCGCTTACCAACAAATTTTGCGATTAATTTTTATATTATAAATCACTATCCACATAATTTGAACAAAAAAAATGGTAAAGGGTTGATGGAATTTAAAAAATGAATAGCTTAAAACCTTCTACAATTAATTCCGCGTCGAATGGTCATGGTCTCATTCTGATCGGTCCAGTAGTTTTCAAGTTTATCGATAAGAAAGAAAAAAATCGTTGCCTTTATATATATAGAAGATAGATTTAGAAAAATGTGTCAATCAACAAAAGCCTTTAAATTTAAAAACAACAAAAAAACGGAATCGTTATATTTTCACTAGAATTCGCGGTGGCTCTCCAGTCTCCCTATGCATACATTCGCTTAATCCTTCCCATCATGCTTCGTGAATTGCACCTTCGATATATTTATTAGCGGCAGTAGTGTATCTGGTATTCCATAAATATTTGTATGTCTAAGACGCAAGCGGTACTGATTTGGTGTAAACGCATTATATATGCATCAAACCTAAAGCTTCTAAAGGCATGTGTTCGGAATCAAAGTTTGAGAGAAACATTAACGCATGAACTAAATTTAAATTTTAGAAATATTGGTGTTTTTAAATCAATCTTAAGTGAACCTTTGAGTTATTTGGCTTTTAAGTTATACAAATTTGTTAATGATTCTCTCAAAGAATGTTAGTTTTTTTTTTGTTGTAATTATATTTCTTTTTATTGTTAAATTGTGTGTTAGTTTATAAGTTTACGTTGGGGCTGGCGTGTATTATTAATAATACAAAAGCCCCTTAAAAACAGAAGAATAAAAAAACCTAAAGCTTAACTTAAAATATCATATTTTTAAACGTTTGGAAAAGGGACCTATTAATGTGTTAAAACCTTGAGCCTTCAAAAGTATTGGTTCGTTTGCCCTAAATATTTTATAAATAAGTATGATAGACTATCTTGGATGGAATAGGGTTAAAACTTACGTTAAACGTGTCAAAGAAGTAGTAGGTCGTCCGTAGGTATTTCAATTTGTTAAAGGCTATACGGTTGATCCAACTGTATTTGTAACAGTTACTAAGTATAGTAATAGAATTCCCAAAGCATATCTGGAGCTTCTTTTGAGTATCATTTTGCAAACGAATCTAACATGACCTAATTCATCTGATGCAAACATCTTGGTGAAGCTGCTAATATATTTATAAATTTAATTGAGAAACTGATCAAAAACTTAAGTCAACCTTGCCAAATAGAGGGTTGCACAGGCTCAAATCTATGCCTTTGTCTGTATTTTTAAGACTATCTGATAGTTACTATTACAAAATAGAGAACAAAAGATACATCAAAGGCATAGACGACAGAATATTTGCAAAAATTGGTGTTCCTCAAGGCACGCTTCTAGGTCCTTTTTTGTTACATACATTCACCGCATGAACGTCCTGATATCAACTTAAATTGTGCGTCTAAGCCATTTTATACGTACGTTTATGACATTTGGATTGGTTTTGACGAGTTCGAAACGATACGTAAAGATTATCTTTAATTAAGTAACTGCTAAGTCTATTCCTGTCTCTTGTTAGTGTAGTCAGCGCTCGTGGTGAATACGATACGGATAGGCCAATGCGATTCAGAAGAGTATGTTAAGAGTAAATAATATGAAGAATTTTGTCCTTTCAATAATTATTGAATTATTTTCGGAGGAATTGATGAAGTAGCAATCTTCTTTGATCTTCAGCAGTCTGATGTGGTGAGACACCTGAAATTTCTAATTTCGATGGAAAATTTGTAATAAAAAGAAATCAGTCTTGTTCCTTATATCTGATATACAGTGACACGTAAAAATTGGCTCAAATGTTTCGAAGATTTAAGGAACGGAGAACAACGAACACCAAATTCTCATTTTTTCAACCTATTAGGTTGACTGTAAGCGATCATTTGAAGTGATATATCCGCCATTGCCATGAGATAAGGTACTTTTATATTGTAGGAGACGTTATCTTTATCTGTACAGTTTCAAGCTATTGGAAAAGTCTCCGTGTACATCGACTGATTGGTTAATCAATCAGTAGGAGCGATGATGTTGGAGTGCCGCGGCCAGCGCCCTCTAACGCCGCTGTGCTACGTGTAATGCACAGCCCCAATCACAGGTAAAGACCACCTCTGCATGTGATCACCATGTATGGTCAGCATTGTTTAAAACTCTTCGGTGAAGGTATCCCTAATACGAAAAAAAGATGCAAGCAACATAGCAAATCACTGTTATTCTGTTACCTTCGCATTGGATGACCCTTTATCCCGAACGATGTCATTTCCACACTTAATATTAGTCAGGCTTTCAGGCACAAATCTTTTATATAAGCTCAAACTGAATCTAAATATATACATTGAAATGAATAGTTTATATTGTCACTTTTTCTAATTGTATTAGGCAAACAGTATCATAAATATCCATCCTAAAATCTAAAAAGAATGAGTAATTTCCGTATGAAAGAAATTGTACAAAACGTGAAACTAATTGATAGATTCCTATCGACAAATAAAATGTTTGATTTAAGAACACTATTAAATATAATTTACTTCATCGAAACTCATTTAGACAAATGAAATGAGTTATGCGAAGGGCAAAAATTATTTGAAACATGAAAGCGCAAATATTTTAATGGACACGCACACTGTTGCACAGGTTTCAGGAAGACACTCCAATGTCGATCCTCGTTGTCAACTGTTTTCAGATTGATAAATCAATAGAATCCGATATACATCGATAGTGTGAATCATCCATATCAAAAATAAAAACAACCCATTACAATGAGTTGCTACAATGAACATATATGTAACACGTATCCGAAATTCTACAATTTGAAGAAAAAAAAAGAAAAGAAGCTTAAATGACTTTCCTTATATGACAAATCTATACAAAAGCAACTGGAGAAGTACACTTAGGCATATAAAAATATATTTGATATGGAAAGCTTAAATGAGAAAGTGATAGTTTTAAACCTACACATAACATTTTGATCTATCAACTATTGTTACAAACGCTGCCTTATAGTACGTAACCTAATCGTAGAAGTAGTAGATATTTTGTTTTCTCTAATGCAACTTATATATAATAACGTATAAAGTCATCTTGGCAAAGACGATGGCGTGCAAAGACAAAACAGACGACCTAAATTAAAATATAAATTCGTGATGTGTTCAAGTGATGTTGCAGTCTCGATATTCTCAAATCATTTTTGCATTTATTAACAACACGAGTGTAAGTAAAACGTATAAAGTTTTACCATGAAGTAGATCAGGAGCGTGATGAAGCAACTCCCACGATGATAGCCTAACTTAAACTAGATAAAGACAACTGAAATTTATGTATATCAGATAATGGAGTGTTTGCACGAACAAAAGTAATTATTGAGTTATATTCATGTAGTACTGCTGTTCGTAGAATTTCTGACAAATATCGCTAGAAAGGATAATATAGAAAGATGCAAATTGATGCATTGAAATTCCTATCAAATTATACCTTGCCATTTTTAGTTTACACATCGACTGCGTTGTTGATATCATTTGGCGCTCATTTTCTTTTTAAGAGTAACAAACAGTATTGGTCATTTATATTGATTAGTTTTAGTGAATGGCTAGTGTCAATTCTTCCGCAGCAAGCTCGTAACTATAGTTAGCAATTTTAATTAAATAGAAAATTGCGTTGGGCTTTTAAGTCACGTAATTTCATTCCAAACATTAAAATTACTGGGATAAAAATAGCTAACTCAAAATGCCCTAAAAATATCAGGCCCTAAAAGGCAACTCATTGATTCTGTTAATGTCTTAAGATCAGGTGAACAGTTTGCTTATTCACGTGGTTTATTTCTATAAAAAAATAAGTACGTTTTGGAAAACGTATCGTTGCTTTGAATGAATAATCACACAATCACAATAATTAATACTTTAGTTAAGACCACAGCAGAATCTCGAATAGTCTATATTTTCTGGTATCCACAACTCATATTCAATTCACACTGTGGTGGTAACTCAATATGTAATTGGTTAAATTAAAGTTGTCTATTTACGAACAGCTTTCCTATTCCAGTCACTATTATTCCAAAGTATAATGTTCATCAAGTTCAACGCAGAAGTTGGAAATTGTCGTAATTCGATTCGCTGTTTTGACTTATGGGCCATGAATTCAAAGCGGTAGTACAGCACATTGTGTACATGGATTGTCTGTCAGGGAACGTATCAGTTTGATACGTGTTTAATCACCAAAATAAACTTTCCTAAAGCATCATTCTAACCATTGGTGAAAACAGCATGCTAATCTATTCAGAAGTATTAATATTTATCTGAAACAGGCGCAGTTTTTTCATGTGTAAGGATAGTTAAATAGCCTAAATATTTTTATAAGTGCAGTAAATCGATTCAGTCGATATCTAAAGGCTAACAATGAGCAGCCTTTAATATTTTTTATAACTTTCTATATGTTAAGTAGGAAGTTCCGTTCATCTCTACAAGTCTTCTAATTTATAGCTTCTAGATTAGACGCACCATTCTGCTCCAACGTGGTTTGGCAGGTTACACCTATTCCATACATTTGGTTATGACAGTGTCTTCTTCCACCAAAAAGATTTTTAACAATTACCGAGTGCTCATAATTTTGTACGTTGCGTTTCGACTTGTCTAAAAGTAAATTGTTGAACTCCTCCTACACTTAATTATTTCTTATATCAATTTTAATATTGTTCAGGATAACGCTGTGTGTCACTACTAAAGTTAGATATAAGTATTTTCTATCTCAGTCCTGATGCGGTGGCAGGCTTTGCAGCTATTCACCCCTTCGTCGTGTATCATGGAGTCAGAATAAGACTGCACACGAAAATGCACATTAGCCAAAAAATCATTTCCAGTTCTTGCTATGTAACTTAAAGCATTTGCCGGTCATCAATATAATTACGTGTTTAGACTTACTTAGCTAGTTTCCTTTGACAGTAAATTTCAAATTGTATACACGTAACATAATTTGATGATTTCAATTTTATTATATTAGTAGCAGTAATTCTATAAGTTAAAAGTGCCGTCTTCGCCACAAAATAGCGTACGCATCTTTTATAATCTATAGAAAACCTTTGATTGCGTACACTACGCATTGTTTCACCGCACTCAAAACACGATGGTGTAACTAGGAGCTATGCCATGGTGTTTTGATTGAATACTCACGTCATAATCAATAAATAGCACTCAAAAGGTAGATAATAAATTTTTAATCTCAAGGTTTTAGTAACGGTGTCCCTCAAGGTTCCATTCTAGAACCGTTCCTATTCTTTATATATGGTCACTATAAACTAATCATCACATTCGGATATATGTGACATTGTGTTATTAGCCGATAATGATATATGAAAGATTTTTAAAATAAAGAGAAAAACAGAAATGACGAAGGTGTAAATTGTACCCAACCTTATCTGTTAAGTTGAAGAAAATGTGTAAAAATATACTAATAGGATTGTCGAAGTGTTGGATTTTACTGTTTTCTAGGCATTCCGATTTTAGACTTAGTTTAGTGGCTACCAATAATAAGCCACATTCTGGAAAAATATTTACCAGAACACAGAATATGAAGGCTTTCCAGTAATTTTAGATTTCAAGTAATTCTTTAATGTGAAAGATTAGCAAAGGACCCTTAAAAAGCTTTTTACGTGAGGCCTTGGCTTTTTTGGTTTGATTTATAAGACTAACAATTTTAGACTAAAAAGTACTGATACGTTGCAGATGCGACAAGAAAACCAACTCTGACTTACCTTTTAACATCGGCTGCTAAAAAGAATCTTTCACCTACTACTACATTATTTGATGGTTTAAGGTTGTTTAGTTATTGTGGGCTATTCGAATTTAAAATGCTGGTTCAATAGGAAACATGTGTTCAGTTTACCTTAAGTTACACAAAGCCTGCAGCTAACAAAAACCAAGCCACTCACCGATACTCTGGAACGTCCAGCTTCCCGTTGGATTTCGGATATCGCGAACGTTGCGGGCACCACGATAAAGTTTAATAGGGATACGGCACAGAAGTGGTATAAAATCAGTTAGTTGCGTAACGCACGACGTTTTGACTTCGTCTTAAAGGATTCTTACTAACGTCTTCTCCCTGTCAGTTAAGACATTCGCGAGTGGCGCGACTGTCGCCAGCCAATCAGGCGCAACCGGACGCCCCGATTGGTAGTTGAATGGTAGCAAAGTATTGCCAGCCACAAACATTATGCAACCAAGTAGAGGATGACTGAACACACCCCCTACCGAAATCAGCTTGATGGTTTCTACATATATTACTTAAAATCTTACATAAAAAAAAACATATAATGTGTGCATAAGGGTTATACTACAAATATATGTAATAGAAATGTATAGAATATATAAAAAATGTTAGTTTAGTAATTAGATGGAAATGAGCTCAATTTATTTACCGGCCTTTGCAGCTTATTCTTGTTTTTACGCAATGTCACACAACGAACAATGCCGTCGGGGCCGGGATGCAGCTCCTCTATCCTGCCCACTGGCCAGTTGCATGGCATTGCGTTATTTGTCTTAATAAGAACCAAGTCGCCTACGTTGAGGTTAGGTTTTGAGGTAAACCACTTGGCTCTTTGTAGAGTATTTAAATACTCGTGACTCCAACGTCTCCAAAACATTTGGGAAGTTTTTTGCATATATTGCCAAAGTGACAATCTACTAACGGGTACTTCTTTTAGTGAGTACTCCGGCACGGCCCAACGATATACAGAAGTGGACCAGCCACATCTATGCAAAATTACATATTGATTTGGAGGACTGCCAAGAGAAAGGACTCTTCCATCAACTAACCGCCATACTTCATTTTAAAGAAGGCACTTGATGATGATGATTAGTTAAAGTTTATAGTACAATATGACTTTTAAAGAACAGCTTAAAATGTCATATGTTAGATTTCTAATTTCAAGAAGCTAATATTAGATTCCTGATATTAACAAGTAAGAATTTAAAGCACTACCCTACTATTATGAAATCAAATATGAAAAATATATATATTTTTCATGTTAAAGTTTATAATATATATCTTTTTATATAAATTTGTTTGTTCCTATCACAGAAACTGTTTAACAGATTTTAATGAGATTTTATAAATATGTTTGTGACCATGTTTTGTTTATTAAGAGCCATTTATGTGTTTATAAATATAGTTAATAAGGTTGTCTATTTCAATGTGTTTCTAGGTGTGTATTTAAGATGATTGCTGTATAAACAGCTTTCCTAATTTAACTTAGATATTCTATTATGTACAAATTGCATGTCAACTTGCATAGGAAATGGGTGATGGGTCTATGAGGAGCTCTCTGCCCAGCAGTGGGATGTTATATACACTGTGACTTACCTTATTTTAGACTAGCACTTGTTAGAGCTACTTGTATATTTCATTATTACCATTTTATAGCATATGAAATGGTGATTATCAGTAATATGCCAAATTAACTTATCAAATAGCTTAATTTATTGCTAAAATTAATTTATCAAAAAGAAAGTAAAGAATAGCACATGTATATATATAAATATTGCCTGCCAGTGTCAGGATTGATGATTATTCATTACATTTTGGTGGATTTCTTCCGTCAGGACATAGGACAGGTTTAATTTTAACTTGTAATCAAAATTATAAATGCCAAATCAACTGTCTGATTATCATGCCTTCAGAGATCACTAAACAAATTTAAATCAAATTTGGTACACAATTAGGGTACATTTTAATGCAGAAAAAGGGTTGTAAGGGACATAGTATCCTCACTTTTATAGAAAGAGACTTGTAACTTATATTTTAAATCGTTGATTATGAGTTCTCTTGTCCACTAAGTTACAAGAGCATCAAGTAAGGTGGTGCTGCACTCTAAGTACCATATTTAAAAGTATACATAAAAAGTTTAGTGAGTCAATTAGAATAAATGTAAAAGCTAACATGACCCTCATAAGAAACAATAGATTTAAAAAAGTATATCACAAAAAATGAATATGGTATATTTTCTATCTATTTAAACTTAAACAAAATAGAGCATATTTCCATCATGAAATATACCCATACATAAATTTTAAACAAGTTAATATGTCAGTTTAAAATTTTTAGTAGATTTGCCTTTTTATAGGTTTTAACACACTTAAATTGCCATATAATGTTTAGAATAAACTATGTAATTATCTTCAGACCATTCATTTAAATATATGATAAGGATGTTTCTAACCTAAAGTTATATTTTTAGATACTGAAATATCTCATCTTATTTTTATTATATGTTTATTCATAATACTGCTTTCGATCACTTTATTGTAATTGTATCACATTAATCAAAAAAGAAAAATAAAAAGAAATATTATTAGTCTTGACCTTAAGAAAATGTTTTCTAAAAAAAGATTTCATAATTTAAATATTTTTATTGCAGCTTTTTGTACTCCATATATGTATAAAAACAGATTATAGTGTGAATTTCTCCTTTATTTCAGAATAGTTTTTATTATTAACCTAAACTTAAAAGCTAGTATGAATTTATATCGCTTCTATACTTCAAATATGTAATAAGTCTAAAAAAAATTTCTTAATGTATCGAATAAGTGTAACTGGAGTGTCTATTTTTTATTTGAAACAGCTTTTTACTATATGCATAAGAAAGAATACACAGTACTTACACTGAAAATCAATTTTTAAAATTTTCATCAGTCTGTTCAGACTAAACTTTGAAATCGCTGAACCGATTTTGACGAGACTTTCACAAGCACATTCCTAATAAGTTCATTCATTAAATAAACAGAAGACACCCAAAATTACGATATGTCAAAAACTTTGTCTTCCTAAATGCATATTACAAAGTTGAACACTATTTCAATAATAAAATTCTTATGACTTCATTCCAGTTGCACTCGGAAGTGAAATATTACAAATTGTAATATACTAAACTATATAAGAGTACCAGCTGAGTTTTATGCAAGTTTCTTCCAAGCGGATTCAACTTCCCAAACAGTGGTAGTTGGGTTACCAACAGACAGACTATTGACAATTTAAAAGGGGTTTTTGAACCTACTACTTCAATAAAGGATATTTTGATTTTATGCAGGTAACACTACAGGAAACTAGTAAAACTATAAGTTTGTACGAAATGTGTTCTTGAGGTATTTTATAATTTGTAGTTTATTGATGTTATAGCTACCTGAACGCAATGAACGCATCTCCAAGCTCGCCTCCTACGATGTGGACTCCCCCTTCAGGAATAGAGAGGCCTCGAAAGAAATTTCTAATGTCGAGAGCATTAGCAGACCAAGGAAGGTTTTGGAGTCTGATGATGACGCTCATCTTTGCTTGAAGATCCTGGAAAACAGAGAAACGCATGTCCAATTGTTGGAGTTGAATGACAACTAAGTCAAAGTTGTAATATACCGTAACATTTTAAATTTTCAGTACTTTCCATAAATTTATATAATAGAAGCGTCTTTAAACTCGAGTGAAGTCTATTAGATTCATACACATAAAGAACATTAATTTCGGGGTACAAAACGCAACAGTTGCAATTTGCAGATATAAGTTATAGAAATAAGAGTAAAGTGAAACGCAAAAATTGTGAAATCAAGGCAATGACTAGGCACAGTAATCACTAGAGATTAACCCACTTATAACACCAACACTTACCTATAAAATACCCTAAAACTGAGATACACTACAAATAGTTTAACATTTTAATACACAGTCAAATCACTAAAAAACAAGTTAGCACGGACAAAATATCAATAAATAATCAAATTTAACAAATCGCAAGCTTTGACGATAACAAAATGGCGGCTGGCGGTGTACTTTGGCGAGCTGTTTCCACAGAGTATAATTGCTTTTTTCAACTATGTTTTAGACTATGTGATTTAATATTTTATGTAGGTAGATAAATGAAACATGGACCATAATTAATTAAGGAGAAACTTTCGTGCACTTGTCGCATGTCGCAATACAGCCGGCTGCGGAATAGAATTTAAGTATAGCGTTCGGCACAACAATCATGGCCAACAAGGCGCCACGCATGGCTCCCATCGTACAAATTGCATGGTAGTTTCATAAAACCGCACGGTTTTTTTCTTTTAATATTAAAAATAATAATACTTTGCAGTCAGCATTGTAACAGTGCAAATGAATATGTACTTGATTTTTTGCTTGAAATTTGGTGTATTAAAAAGCAAACGTTATATCGTAGAAACCATTCTGTAATAAAAGAAAGATATTAGTGAAACTATATTTTTGTAGTATTTGGTAATCACATGTAACTGACAACTACAATTTAAGTATTTCAATAATGTATTTCATAAATAGGCGTAGAACTACGTACATTTGTTTCAATGTACTACCAATCCACAAGCGTTTTAGTGGGTTGCATAAACTCGTCGAATCTACAAGAATTTTTAACGTGACTGTTTCAGCGTTATCAACCCGAAAAATCTATTGTTGACGTTTGTTTGCCTTTCGGAGTGAAAATGGCAAATTTATAAAGTTGATTACAAATTTTGTCTTTATCAAAATAAAGTTAATGGATCAGATGATACAAAAATATATGATAAGCCTGTATCGGTATCCTATTTAAAAAAAAAATATTATCGATATGTTGTTACACTTTGTATTTCTTATGTTACGGCGCAGGGGGGTGTTGGTAGCACACGAGTTCTAACAGTTTAGAAGTGCTAAATCTAATACTTTGTAGCGTCGTTACAAGGTCTCACTTCAAAGAAGACAACATATACTAAAGTCGGGAAAACATTGACACAGCTCTGCCTCGTGTCTCCCTCTCGTTTACTCGTAAAATTGGAAGTATTACACCCTAGGAGGTTCAACATTAAAATTTTGAAATCATGTATGATACAAATTTCCATTTCTTATATGTTTTACAGAATGCTACTACAGAGTATTACACATATAAAAGTTATGCGTCTTAGTCTGTACCCATTTGTCCATACTCCATAGACAAAACAAGGGTCTTCACTCGGTAAAAAAATAATTAAAAAAGTGTGTGACATTTCAGAATTATAATTTGTAAGCGCTATCGAATATACCTAAAATTCTCAAATTTAGACTAAACCTATCTTAGTTGTTTCTTGGACTCTCGAGCAGTAATTGTAAGTATTTTCTTACGAATAATGGTATAGTTTTAAGAAACTTACAACTGTCTTCTATCAATAAACTTGCATAGATAAATGACCGATGCATAAAAATTGCTGAAATAAAATATATTTTTTTATAATTTTTTTGGGAGCGCTTGTACTTTATATTCGTTAGAGCAATATGTTTGCAGAAATAGTCGGACTTTAAGAAACAATATTTGAAGGTGTTTGAAGTTTTGTATGGATTCGCAATTGTCAATACGAATTAAATAATTAAGTGGAATTTTACACATATATCATCTTAAGTTTACAACAATATAAAGACACTCTCTCTTAACATACCATATATCGTTTAATTTTATTACTTTTTTAAAAGGTTTTTGTTTGAATCAGATGTTTTATTTTCATATTTGAAGATATATTTGTTTTACACATCCTACTGCAGTACTGTATTTATATTATATTATTTAAGTTATATATAAAGATGTAAAAGAATTAAATTCCATTCTTATTTACACATCCCTCTTCTATGTTGCCTCTCATTAAAGGCAGTCTGTAAGTAATTGTTATAAGCAATTGGCTGCCCTATACACACTGTAGTTTCTGTAGTTAAATTTATAGTGTTATCTATTATTTTCCTACACTGTGTACCATAAATTAAAAAAAAAATGTAAAAACTAGAAGTTATATGTTGCATTATAAATGGGTAGAAGGTAATGTAAATAGCACACAATTTATACCACTGTATAAAAATATACAAAATTCTAAAATGTTTCTACCACTGTGTATGTTTTCCTTTGTTAGTATATTTTTCTCTGCTTATATCTTTTTCAAAATTTTGTCTTAAAATATATATAACACAGTCATTGTACCATACAGGGTAAAGTTACATAAATTGAAGTAGTATGTCTGTAGTATCAGTGTAGTTATATTATGTACATAGCATATATGATCATGTGGCTGATTCTGTTCATATTATATCCAGTATCATAAAGGTTAATACACCTATATAAGCTGTGATATTTTGGAGTAGTAATTATGTTTAAATATGAGTATGTACAATGTTACTTATGAGAATTTTTTGTTAGAAATAAAAAAAAATCTTATTATTTTTGAGTCTGAGATGTATTGTAGGCAGAATTTTTAAAGTAATGTGTGAGTTTTATTAAGGTCAATGACCCAATGTAACATGGCCCACCCAGTTAACCATATATATAAAACTATTCTTGATTTATTTCTAGAGAAATACTTCTCTCATAATATCTTTATATCAATTTTTTACTTCAATGTCATATAAAATTTGAAAAGTAATTTTTAAATACATACAAATAAATGAAATTGTGAGAGATATTGAGGGTAAACCTAAATAGTAAATTTGTTACTAATGGTGGTAGCTTTCAAAGTATTTATTAAACACAATGAAGAGGCGGACAGACTTGCTAAACTGGGTGGTGCTATCGGACCTGGTTTTACTATTCGACCCTTTTATTCTGAGATTCTTCCCAAAGTAAAATATTTAATTCGTAATGTATGGAAATCCTATTTTGACGAGAGATCCAGAACGAAGGGGATCTGGTATAAGACCATGCAGAGTGAACCTCCGCGAGTACCCTGGTTTGGACACGCTGCCTTAGGTAGAAACCATCTTAAGGTAGCTTTCAGGTTACGGTCCGGGCACTATCCCTCAAATAAATATGCCTACTTAATGAATAAAGCGGCTACACCGAACTGCATTCTATGCAATCAATTAGAAGACGTACAGCATCTTCTCTTGGAATGCATCAGAACAATTAACGAAAGACAATCGCTGATAAACCGCTATGGTCTAAATTGTTTTGATGTTGGCCTACTGCAGAGTATTCTGAGTAGTCCAACGTCAGAAGTAGCTGTACAATTTTACAGTATGATAATAGCGGGTTATCAGTGATTCATATTAAAGTTAAGTTACGATGGGGCTGACGTGTCTTGTAGACAAAAGTCCCTAAATTCCTCGAGATGAAAAAAAAAAAAAAAAAAAAAACATCCTGTCAGACAATTTTATTGTTTAAATTAAAAAAAAAAAAGTTTATAGAAAGAGGTTTTGTTAGGATACAATGTTTTGAAATTTCAATAAAACAGCTTTTCATTGAATGTATATACAGACCTTATATCAAAAAAATATTATTCTTTATATTTGCCTGTCTGTATGTATCTCACTGCTGATCTCTGAAACAATTGGCCTTATTTTGATATAAATTTCATTGGCAGATGTTATAAGAAGTAACTTATTTGAAGTTACTATATAACTTCAAATAAGTTACTTCTTATAACACATCTAGGAACAAGTTTATAAAAAAAATTGCTGTGATATTATTTTCCTAAACAATGTGGTATCTTTTATACTTTCAATAGGGAATAAATTACAAATCACAATGATTTTTTTTCATATCAATCGGAATTGTACTTTAAAATACACTAAATCAATTTCCTTTACAGATAACACATTATTGAAATAAAGAGGCAATATATACATTGCCTCTTTATTATATATATATATATATATATATATATATATATATATATATAAATAAATAATTCTTGTATGCTATTCATATGTTGTAGAAGTGAAAGTTTACATTGTCACTTACAATCCCATATAATATCCCAATACATGTCTTTTTGCTTTTTTGTTTTATCTACTTTCAAATCCCAACAATGTTAAAGAAGTTGTAACTTCAAAAACATGTTCTTAAGTATCCACACATGACAAAACCCTAAGCGTCAGCGTATTAATAACCCACTGCTGGGCACAGGTCTCACTCATAAGGTAGGGGGTTTCTGGAGACCAGATCCACCACAGTTCTTCATTGTAGCTTGATGGGCTAACAATACATTAATTTAGTTTAATTTGTTGCAGATATCTACCTGTATAGAATTGAGCAAGTACAAATATATAAAATGGCTTTAAGGATGCAAACTTTATAGAGATAATTCTTTAATATAAGTGGAGTTTGAGAGGGTTTTTGAGGTACAGTGTATAAGAAAGATCAATAAATGTG
This sequence comes from Elymnias hypermnestra, assembly GCA_015832385.1. Lineage (NCBI taxonomy): Eukaryota > Metazoa > Arthropoda > Insecta > Lepidoptera > Nymphalidae > Elymnias > Elymnias hypermnestra. The sequence continues at coordinate 91,967 of JACTOM010000450.1, read as the reverse complement.
TGAACGATATCCAGGATATCTGTTCAGTGGGACTCCGGTCAGCAGCTGGGACAGAAGCTTTAATTCGTTAGAAAATGTAAGTATGTTTTATTAAATTTAATATCTTGATGTGTTGAATATCTACATTACTTGATGTATTTTATTATAAATATGAGTATATTTGTTTGTATTACAACATTGATAGTTTTTGCCTGATTTTTGGTTGAAACAATTGGTTACATTTCATAATATCTTTGTTTGAATTATACTAGTGGTCGTTCATTGGCCGAAATTCGACTGTAAATTATTTAAATTTGAAGTTTGAACATTAATAATGTTCTAAGTCAAATCAAAATATCTTTATTCAAGTAGGCATATTACAGCACTTTTCAATCGTCAAATTATATATATATTTTTTTCTCTTTTCCACACTCTAATTCTAAAAAACAACTTAAAATCTAAAGTTACGAGAGTTCCTTCACGCCCTGATCCGAGAAGAGCCCACAACAAATTCAGTCGGGTATTTTTTTATTTTTTTGCTATCATCATCATTACAATGTCATATTAATTTAATATATTTCAATTCAAATTAGAGCAGTTCGTTACTCCCACGCGTATCTATTGTCTAAGTAATTCTTTTAACAAAGACTATGGTCAATGGTCATAGACTAAGTTCTATGTTCATAGACAATACTTCTATAGTCACAGATTTCGTAAAAGCTGCACTATTAATTTGCCTATTTAATGCCTAAAGATTTAAATAAACAATATATTTAAATTTGTTTTTTATTGAAACATGCAATTAAGAAAATGTTATGAGTTGAACTTGATTTAAAGGATGTTTTACATTTGCTAAATGTCTGACAAATAATATTAGTTTATACTCAATTTGACTACAGACTAACGACAAACGCAAGAGTTGTATGTGTAGTTAAATGGAAGGATAGTTTCATAAAAAATACATTATTTTACTAAAAAAAAAAAATCCAGCAATTAATTGCAAAATCTAAAACAGCTGCTATATTTATTTATTTATTTATTGGTAACCCAACAGCGTTTTAACAAATTGTTACATAGAATAATTAATATACTTAAAATAAGGCCAATTACGGATTACACCAATTATTAAATAATTATCAAAATAACAGAGTAGATATTCTGAAGTAAAAATTAGGAAACAATGAAAAGAAAAAACTGAGATATTCGCTGTGTTGTTAGTGAGTGTTATGTAGGTGTGAGTGGGTATGTAAGAATTAGTGAGTGTATTTGTGTTTTTTGGTGGAATTTAGTAATGTAAGAAGAATTAGTACCTGTTTTATAAAAAAAAAAAA
>JACTOM010000450.1:36485-88704 GCA_015832385.1 Elymnias hypermnestra | reverse complement strand
TCACATGTTCCATCTTTTGTAAATTTAGATCCCAAGTATACAAATTCTTTCACCTCTTCCACTTGTTCCCCATCTATCAAAATATTGCCATTCATCATAGATTCATCTCGTTCAAAAAGCATAACTTTCGTTTTGTTTACATTCACTTTCATTCCTTTCCCTTTCAAAGCTTCATTCATAATATTTAGCATCTCCTGTAGCTCATTAGCGGATGACGCAAGTATTACTTGATCATCAGCGTAGAGTAAACATTTGATGAGTAATTCATTCATTCTTAACCCATACATACTTTCTTTTAAATCTGTCAAACATTTATCCATGAATAGGTTGAACAGCCATGGTGACGCAACACATCCCTGTCGAACACCTCTTTCGACAGGAAACCACTCCGTGTCGGCCCCGTTTATTCTGACACAAGCACTAGAACCCTCATAGAGAGATTTCAATGCTTGAATCAGATCACCGCTCACCCCTTACGTAGATAACGTTGACCACAGCTCGTTCCACACCACTCGATCATAGGCCTTTTCCAAATCTACGGAAGCGCAATAAACTTATTGCTCTAATTTATATTAAAATATGATAAACTTATATGATATTGTAATGATGATGGTAAAAAAAATACAAAATACCCGATTGACTTTATTGTGGGCTCTTCTCAGATCAGGGCGCGAAGGAACCCCTCGTAACTTTAGATTTTACGTCGTTCCTTGATACCATCCTCAGTCGTACATTAGAATAAGTGTGTGGAAAATATATACATATTTGACGATTCAAAAGTGCTGTAATGGGCCTTATTGAATAAAGATATTTTGAATTTGAATATACTCCATCATTGTACTTTCCGGAAACATGGTGAGGAAATCTGTATAGCCTGGGCGTAATTCTGGGGTATGTGTAGTAACAGGAACGGTGTCGTAGATCTATGCTTCAGGAACGTTATGTTCCTTATGAGTGAGGGTGCTTCTTTTTCTGCATATCCCGGGAATACACTAGAGTAACCAATTAAACTCTATGCTTTACTCTAGTCTATGCTCTAAATACCCTCTCCCCTTAAAAAGGCTTCTTTTTAGGCAAAGGCAAATAGGAAATTGTCTATATTAATTTGTTTAGGTCTACATAAGTGGGTGGCACGGCCTTGGCTAGTTACGACTAAACCAGCTAAGACGTGCCTATAAGTAGAAAAAGAAATTGTCTTATCGTACGATAAGCATTAAGAGGTAAATTACCTCTTTGAAAGATAGTTCATTATTATTTTACAACTGAATTATAGCTTATCATCAGCCTCCCTAGTCAAGACTATATTCTAAGCACAAAAACGCTAAATAACGCTACGACGAACGACTAGAACGCTACGATTTGTTTAGGTGATCACGTAGCGATATGACACGTCATTTTCGTACATTTTTTAAGCGTTCTACTTGCGTAAGCGTACTTAGAATGACAACTTATCTACAGACCCAGGTAAGAATACAGTCAAATGCTAAACTAATAACTCCTTAAATACTAAATTAGATATTTTCGATCCCAAAGTAACAAGTTTCCGTCGCCAAGTTCTTGTATTATTGTGAAAATTACCATAGATTTTTCTCTCTCTCTTTCAACCGGTAAATTTGCATTGTAACTGTTTTTCTTAGTTTATAATTAATTTAATTTATATTCGCTAATTACCGTATAAGCCTTTTAGTGACGTTTATGTTATGTGATATTGTTTCTTGTTTACCTCCTTCTGTATCCTTAAATTTATACATAATTGTTGTTGGCTTATCTAATAAATAAAATTTAGGTTCTACTGTTAAAGACTATTACTATAATCACAGATTTCGCAAAAGCTACACTAATTTGCCTATTTTTATCAAATTTTATGAAATTGAAAAAAAAAGAAATGTCGTTTTCGTAATTTAATTAATTTTAAAATCTCTTTCGTCGTTTGCTAAATGTCCTTGACGAACAATATTAGTCTATTCTCAATAAACAAAAGAGTGCACGTATGTGTCAAATACTTGTCAGTCGAGAATATATGTATGTAATAGACAATATAAACTTTTTTAATGTAATGACGTTTGACGTAATTGTCAGCGATTGACAGCTACGCATATATACTCTATATGAATTATTTATTTAAAATATTCGTCGTCGTCGTCGCTTCAACCGATGGACGTCCACTGCTGGACATAGGTCTCACGAAATGATGCCCACAAGACCCGATCTTGTGCCGCCTGGCTCCAGCAGCTACCGGCGATCCTCCTTATATCGTCGGTCCACCTTGTGGGGGGTCTTCCTACACTGCGTCGTCCAGTGCGGGGTGCCATTCCAGCACTTTCCGACCCCAACGTCCATCGGTTCGTCGGACTATGTGCCCCGCCCATTGCCACTTCAGGTTCGCGATTCGTAGAGCTATGTCGGTGACTTTGGTTCTGCTACGGATCTCCTCATTTCTGATTTGATCGCGTAGAGAAACTCCGAGCATAGCCCTCTCCATCGCACGCTGAGTGACTCTGAGCTTCCGCCTGAGGCCCATAGTCAGCGACCACGTCTCAGAACCGTAGGTCATCACTGGCAACACGCACATTTAAAATATTATTTATGCACAAATTAAATTAAAAGCATTCTGTACTCCTTCTTTATATAATGTGTAAGTGTAGAAAATTTCTAACGTCTCCGTCCGAGCACTTTTCGTAAAAAGGTACACAAACTTTTCGCATCTCAGATATAGATAACTAGGGGCCCGTCCCGGCTTCGCACGGGTAGACATAAATAGGTACAGATATTTAAGTTATAAGCATGATAATTAAAACTACCATGAATCACTAAATTAGAAAAAAATTTTATGCTTATCTTAAAGCTTCCCTGTAAATGAAAAAACTCGAAATATTCAATGTCGCTTGCGTCCACTGCGTAAGGTAACCTCAAAGTTCATAATGGTGCACCCCCTTCTCCCGCACTGCCCCTCTCGTTGAGTCAGTTACTCGATGCGCTGCGTGGCGGCCGCCGTCGGCACGTATTTTTATTTCATGATATCTTTTTAATGGAATATCCGATTTCAATAATTCAAAGAGGAATCATCAGGTATTGAGACAGTCTTGAATATTAAATTTATTTGGATATAAATTTGTAAATTGAATGGATAACACGGTATGATTTTGATCGGCATTTCTATCAATTTGTTAAATGTAAAAAAGTAGTTATAGTGACGTAACTACAATAGTTAGACATATGGTCTCGCGAAGTTTTTTGTAGATATTGATATATTCTATAATATTGTCGAACATTTTTTGGTCCTATCATTAATACTCTTCACAGCGTATGCGATGAAAGACATTTTATGGCTAATTTTTTTACACCTTGGTTGGTTTTAGTACGAATTTCTAAAGATTTCTATAGTATTCTAGTACTAAATATAGCCTATGTTACTCAGTGATAATGTAGCTTTCTAATGAAAAAGGAATTATTAAAATCGGTCCAGTACTCCAGTTTATTCGTTACATACAAAAATACAAATCTTTCCTCTTTATAATATTAGTGTAGATAAAATTGCGGTCTTACACATGTCAGAAGATAAATTTCTTTGGCAAACTAGTTTTTAAGTCTTGTTATTTATACGAATGTAAATCTTTACATTTCCGAGACTCAGATGGAGGCAAAAAGGAAGATATGTTAAGAATTTGTCATGAAAATATTAAGTGTCGAAAATTAATAGAAGCAATTTATTGAAATTTCAAATAACGAGTTGTAAATAATATTTTTGTCAATATCAGCTATATATATGTCGGAATAAGAGAAGCACAGGGGCGTAGGGCTCTCCGCCGACATCGTTATTAATTTCTTATACTGTGGGCGTTCTTGGGTAAAGTTGGTGCAATCAAACACTATTAATTAACTCGAATTATAATGTTCAATCACTTAATGTTCCCGATATCAATTTACACAAACTCCGTAACAATAATAGCTAAGAATGCGACAGTTTCAATAGTCGACCAGTTCGGCCAACCGCCACTCGAGAACTGCCGAGAGACGACGGACTGCCACTTATTGACTCTGCCCCCACGCCGAGACACAGATGGCGCCAGCGTTCCGCAGACTATTATTGTCTCACGATATCTCTGGAACCATAAGGCGAGATGACGGCTAAGAACGGATTTTGCGAAATTTCACCCGCAAGGGGATTTGGGGGGGGGGGGCGTTATACGTATGCAACTGCCTCATTGGTCTAGTGGTTAGCATGTTCGACTACAGACATAAGGTCCTGCGTTCGAGTCCCGGGTCGCGCCCATTCAAAAATCAATATTGAGTTTTCTAACCTGATTCCTGCGCCTGATCTCTCTCCGGCCGTATCGGACTATGAGAGTGAAGGAATATAGAGTGCACTTGTGTACTACGCCTGCCAATCCGCAGTGGAGCAGCATGGTGGGTCTGTGCTCTAAAAACACTCGCTCCTCGGAGTGAAGAGGCCTGTGTCCAGCAGTGGGACGTAATTATTAATTAAATTTTGTTTTTGAATTTAAAATTTAGAAAAGAGTATTTATGAAATATATTTTTCATAAAATGACGAATGGCAAATTGAAATGCCGTTCTATTTGTAAATATGGAAACTACCAAACCTTCAAACGAGTTAGCATAACAAACGCTGCACACCTTTGTGACGCTAATCACGCGCTTCATCCGCAGATAGAGAGCTTTACAGTTTACAGTATTTGTTTTTTATCTAACGAAAAAAAAAGTGGGCTAATGACGAAGGGAGATGCATTATTAATGAAACCAGTAGCAAATGCTTGTAACTCTATCGAGAAGTAACCTCCATTTAAATTGGATGTCTGCCAACGCTGTTGTCGGCTGTCTGCTACAGAACCTACACCCCACCATTCTTTGATATATATAATTTTATCATCTGTTAACTTTTTGGGTTAAATTTTTCGTTTTCTTATCTGTAGGCAAGTCACTTTCGAAGATTGCTGACGCTTAAAAAATGTATGGGAATGACGTTTCATATCGAAACTTATCGATAAATGATACGTCAATGTCATACATTTTTTAAGCGTCAGCAATCTTCGAAATCTGACTGCCTCATTGGCCCGAAGTTTGTTGATCCACCCTCGTGCCTCGGAGAGCACGTTATATTTGGATTCGATTCGTTTTCTATTTTAATATGGTCGTGTTTGTCATTTCATTACAGTTGTCGGGTAGTTGTAAAAAATAAGACTAATGCAACAGGTCACTATTGATTCCATAGTTTTTGGCACTGTTCCCTTCCTATGGGATATTTTCTGGCTTAGTAAGGAAGTGTCCTTGAAGATATGCCAACGCCATTCTCTCGTACAAACGAATCCGTTAGCGGAAGAATGGCCTAATATTTATTTGCGAACGAATCACTAAATGGCAAAAGAATTACTTAAATTTTCACTTTGCCATTTTGTCCAAAATTGCCTTGCTACAACAGAATTCAGAACACTCTTATATTTTCTGTTGAAAGCTCATAGTCAACTCTTCAAAATGTCGTGGTACAACAAATACGTCATTATCATTGGGTAGTATTCGCTTTGCTAGCAGGTCTTGGGTTCGATACCCATTTGTCTGAGTCTGGACTGGAAGACTCCGGTGTAGTTCTTACCGATTCCCTTGGATTCATATTGTAAATCGCTCAAACGGCTCTTTTCTGGGTAAAGTTGGCCCAGTAGAGTTGTGTAACCAAATATACAAGGTGTTAGGAGGAATAAATTACTTTACTAAAAAAAAACAACCAGCACTGAAACACAAAATGAAAACTGCTGATGTCTCAGCCCAGTTCAACGACCTCTACCCGCGCGTTGTTAGCTAGGGGCGGCCGCGGCCACGGCGACTAGGGGTTGTTGACCCGGGCTGTGACGTGAGTTATTTCATTTTTGTGTTTCAATGCTGGTTGATTTTTTGCTACCGTTGAAACACACACACGGACACACATGTAGGCCAGAACACTTGCAGCTTTATATTAATAGTTTTTCCTTTTTTTATATATTTTACGTATCTGTTTTGTTATTTTTTTAATCCTAGTTATGGAAGAGCGAGTACATTGTTTGTGTAACGAAATAAACAAGTATATGTTCTGCAGTACAAATATTGAATCTATATCAGCAGCGTTACCCCAAACCAGTGGCGTAACTATACTTTTTTAGTAGTACTGCCTAAGTAGTTATCCAACACTAATAATAATTTTATTTTCAATGCCATAGGTTTATACATTTACATTAATTCACATTCACCAGCCTATATACGTCCCACTGCTGGGCATAGGCTTCCTTTCTTAGGCGAAAGGGAATGAGCTATAGTCTCTACGCAAGCCTTCATCAAGAGACTTCACATTTTTCTTTCATTCGTTAGCCTTTTAATGAAGGAACCTCTTGAGGAAACCTGCTAGAATTTTCAATATGCAGAATAACCAAATTGCATAACCTGTCTTGTCACATGTGCTTTGAGTACCTCTTGGGCCGGTGCCCTCTTGGACAAGGGGCAGGTGGCATTTTTTTTATTGGTCATCAAATCCATGAGGATACCAGTAACCTGACGGAGCGTTACGGGTTATGCCAGACTCTTACCGGCTAAAGCTTGACGGAGATTTACGCACGTCGTTCATTGGGGACTCGTCCATGATCCCCGCCGACGCTGCCCATTTTTACAGGCCATATCTCTGCAATATTTCCTGGTTACGGTGACTTCTCATCGGAGTAACAGACCCCCTATCCGTTCCCCGTTAGGGAGGAATCCTGCGATCGTGTGCCGCGCGACGCCGTCCTATTCGTCTTCAGCGATTCATAGGAGCTGATACATCCTCCTCTCTTTGTTGTTCCGCCGCTTGTCTGTCGCAGAAGGAGACAATCGCCTGCCAACAGCCTCTGCTAGCCACCGTTATCACAGAAGACAACCAACTTACCAGGATAAAGCGTGTTTCATTTTGGCTGCCCTACCATCTTGTAGTTACGCCACTGCCCCAAACACCATGTTACATAATGCTGTGAATAAACTATTCTAGCAGCTTCTACAGCAGTTAGACCATTTTTTTTAACTGCGTAAGCTGCAGAGCTAATTCTTTCGATCTATTAAGGTGATATTTGTCTTGGGATTGTTAGCAATCCACTCTTTTGTTTGGTAACAATAGCGTTGAAGTGTATCGGATCTGTAGTGGTTCAGAGGTGCTTGCCAAGTGCTTCGTGAGTCGAATGAGTCGCATAAAATATAGCGCCCACCACCCCATCACGGGTCACGGTCTTAACCTAGTTTTTCTTTAATCTTTTATGGTTATTTCGCGAATTGGCATGTCTTTTAATGTATACGAGCTCTTTTAGCTGCGTCCTTGCGATATACCAGCTGAGAGAATGCATTTGATTACAATGAAATATGTTTTCTTCTTTAGGCGTATGAGGGTTGAAACGCATGATTAGCGTCACGACGATTTAACACGCTATTTATTAATTTCATATTCTCTTTTCTAAATTTTAAATTCAAAAACGAAATTAGTAAAAAGTAAGTAAGTAGCAGCCCATTAACGTCCCACTGCTGGGCACAGGCACTCCCTCATATGAGAGAGGGTTTTTAGAGCATAGACCCACCACGCTGCTCCACTGTGGATTGGCAGTGATAGTACACAAGTGCACTCTCTATTCCTTCACTCTCATAGACCAATGTGACGGGAATCCGAAACGACCGGAGAAAGATCAGGCGCAGGACTGACGGCTTAACGTGCTCTCCGAGGCACGGGGGTGGATCACACCGCCAACTTCCCAACGTCGGGCAAATATTGAGAAAATCTTAATAGAAACCTCAATATTGATTTCGAATTGGCCCGACCTGGGATTCGAACCCAGGACCTCATGTCTGTAGTCGATAATGCTAACCACTAGACCAGTGAGGCAATTTCAGTGTAAAATTAGTAATTTCTAATATTTACAAAAAACACGTGGCATTTTTATTTGCAATTCGCCATTTGAGATTTTAAATTATTTGGATTAATTTGCGACACTCTTAATATTTTAATGACAATACATACATCACGCCTCATTCCCATAGGGGAAGGCAGAGACAACGTCCTTCCACTTGCCACGATCCTTGCATATCTCCTTCGCTTCTTTCCTTCTCATTAAACCTTTTTTACAAGTTCGTCGTTATTTCCTTATCCAAATGTCCTTGGTCTTCCCCTTCCAACTTTCGCATTCACTCTTGATTCATAAATCATTTTAGTTCGTCTCCTTTCATTCATTCCCTCTACGTGCCCAAACCATCTACGCATACCTTTCTCAATCTTCTTTTATACCACAACGTTCTCTTATCACACTATTTCTTACTCTGTCACTCAGTTTTGATCCACTCATGCTTCTCAACGCTCTCATCTCTACCGTATTTACTTTACTTTTGTTATTCTTCTGTCATACCCAACTTTCACTACCATACATAAGTGTTGGTACCGACAGTCCTGCATGCACAGCCAGTCTGGCCCTTTGGAGACACCGTCTGGCTATTCGTAAAGGCGCGTAGAGCACCATTTACCATGTTTCCTGCATTCACTCTCGTTTCAATATCACTTTCACATGTTCCATCTTTTGTAAGTTTAGATTCCAAGTATACACATTCTTTCACCTCTACCACTTGTTCCCCATCTATCAAAATATTGCCATTCATCTCTTTGAAAAAGCATTAACTTCCTTTTGTTTACAAAGCATTTATAATATTAGTAAGGATTGTTATTTTACATACTTTTACAATGTAGATCTAAAAATGACGATCCTGTCATCCCTTACAACCCTTTTTTCGCAATAATAAGTAGCCTATGTTCTTTCTCATCCTCTAGACTATCTGTGTACCAAATTTCATTTAAATTGGTACAGTAGTTTTGGCCTGAAAGCGCGACAGACAGAGTTACTATAGTACTTATAATATTAGTAAGGATTTGATGATGATTTGTAGAAACCATAAGAGGTAAATTACCTCTTACCATTAGGTGTGATCACAGTCAAGCTCTAACTTATCACCAATAAAAAAAATTAAAAGTGCGTGCGTACTAAGTACACATGCCAGAAGTAAAACTTCATTGGCAAAGTAACTTTTAATTCTTGTTTATATTTATACAAATGTCAAATTAGATTTCCGAGACTTAGAAGGAGGGAAAAAAAGGAAGATGACGATTTGTAAATAAAAATGCCTCGTGTTTATTGTTGTATGTATGAAATATTTTTATTTTCACGACGAGTGGCAAATTATAATGCCACATGTTTTAGTTACTATTCTCAAATTCTTCTTTAGTTTCAATGACTTAAAACAAAATACTAACGATGATGCAATCTAAGAAGTCCACCAATCGCAGTCGTCGTGAAAACGACGACTTAACAAAAGTTTTGAATAAATTTGAGAATTTCCGGAATAGCGTTACACCGGATGTAGCACTTGTAAAGGTTATAGTGATTATAATTAAAAAGACCTCAGCATAATAAACAAATATATTAATTTAATAGCAATCCACAAATAAAATAATAATGATGGCTAAGACATGTTATTTGTAAATGTTAAAACCACCTAACCTTCAATCGAATTAGCATAAAAAACCGCTGCACATCTTCGTGACGCTAATCACGCGTTTCATTAGTTTAAATTATACCCTTATGCGCCTAAAGAAGTTTCTCTTCAAAAATATTAAATAAAGTTACATAATAATAACTTGTTATCAAATATTCCGCGAAAACTGGGAGGCATTACGCCCCGTTATGAGTCACGGTCTTAACCTAGTTTTCCGATTGTGATGTTTATGGGTTGTTCGTGAATTGACATATTGTGTGGTAACGCGAAACTTTGTTTGCGAGCTTTTCGGAAATGCGGCGGATTGTGTTGCGGCTTTTATAACTGTATGCGACTAAATGTATCTATAAATAAACACGAGCCATGTTTTTCATCTATATGTCGGAGAATAAGAGAGAACGGAAAAGCATAAAGAACAGGGGCGTAAGGTTCTCCGCCGACATCATTATTAATTGTATGGGCAATGTTGGTGCAATCAAACACTTTATTAATTAACTCGGATTATAATGTTCAATCACTTAATGTTCCCGATATCAATTTACACAAACTCATTAACACTAATAGCTAGGAACGCGACTGTTTCAATAGTCGACCACTCCGGCCGACCGCCACTCGAGAACTGTCGAGAGACGGGCCGGACTGCCATTATTGACTATGTCCACGCCGATAGATGGCGCCAGCGTTCTACAGACATCTGCCCTCCGACATATATATTAACACTAGTTACAATTTAAGGACCGATTATTGATTGCATTTGTTAGAGGAAGCAATTTTATTTTTGGGACATGTTTGGGGGTCAATAGAAGCTTTAACCCAAGTTTGTGGGGTTGACGCCCTTGTCCCACAGCCGTCATCTTGGATCTTACGTAATCTTGCGTAAAAGGCGTGTAAAAATTGGATAATAGAGGAACATTTGACTCTAAAGTGTTAGTTTAACTACTTTAACTAGGTGTTAGCAAGAAAAAAGAAAGAAAGAAGGAAAGAAAGCTTTATTCAGAGCACTGTGAGTTACATACACTTAAAACAATGAACAATAATAATTGCACAACTTTTAAACAAAAGTATAAAAGCTGTGCAACCCCCACATAGCCCCGAAAAGGCAAAACAGCTCGGCTTATGCCATGTGCGAAAAAATATGACACATGGCGCCGATTTTCAAAGTATCATACTCGTTATAATTTTTTTTACGTCTGTGGAACGCTGGCGCCATCTGTGTATCGGCGTGGGGGCAGAGTCAATAAGTGGCAGTCCGGCCCGGCTCTCGGCAGTTCTCGAGTGGCGGTCGACCGGATCGGTCAACTATTGAAACTATCGCGTTCCTAGCTATTAGTGTTAATGAGTTTGTGTAAATTGATATCGGAAACATTAAGTGATTGAACATTATAACTGTTTATTAAGTCTTTGATTGCACCAACTTTACCCACGAACGCCCACAGAATAAGAAATTAAATAATGGATCCAATTAATAACGATGTCGGCAGAGAACCCTACGCTCCTGTGCTTTATGCTTCTCCGTTCTCTCTTATTCTCCGACATATATATTAATACAAAGCCTTAATATCCAATCTCAACTACTATCACAAAAATAGTAGAATAGACATACAAAATAAAAAAATAAATAAAAAAAGTTTTTTTATATATTATATATATGTTGATATTCGGTATCTCGGAAACTATGAGTCCTACAAAAAATTCGTAAAGATATTTATTTATTCTTATTGCACACATACATACAAAATTTAAAGGAAGAGAATTACAATATTATAAATATAGGTGTACAAAGGCGGTCTTATCGCTCAGAGCGATCACCAGACAATCTTGGAGATAGTAGCCCATGACAGTATTGGGTAAGTGCACTAGAACAACAATTACTACTATTTAAGCGATAGAAAAAACCCTCGCTCCCCGGAGTGAGGAGGCCTGTGCCCAGCAGTGGGACGTTAATGGGCTGCTACTTACTTACTTACTTTAGCGATAGAAATGTTTGGATTTGATTCCAGTTGCTCACGGAAGAAATATTTTACACATTGTAGCATACAAAACTGTCTTTAAAAGAGTAACCGTTGAGTTTCTTGCCGGTTTCTTCTCAGCGGATTTAACTTTCCGAACCGGTGGTAGATTTGTTACCAACGGACAGACTACTGACTATTCAAAAGTGCTTTTTGAGCCTACTTGAATAAAGAATATTTTGATTTGATTTGATTTGATATTACAACTACAAAAGTAGGTACATACAAAGTGAATATAGACAATACACACATACATTTATGTAAATAGATACAATTTAATATGTAGCAAATCGCTTCGCCTACAAATACGGTCATATAACTTTTGACCTAATTTTAAAATTAAAGAAGTTATAACCAAAAAAATCTCTGTCTTTACGAAATTTTTGTAGGACGTATAGTTTCCTAGATATTACGAAAAAGGTGTTTGTAACCCTTTATCCAAGATGGCGGCCGGGGCACAAGGGCGGTAACCCCACAAACGTAGGGTTTAGCTTCTATTGACCTCGTACACATGTTCCAAAAATAAAATTGCGTCCTCTAAAAATATGCAAAGCTCATGTAACATTTCAATGGACTACACGTGAAACGGAAATTTTATATACCTTTTACGAAGATTACGCGGAGGGAGAAGTACGAGGTTTCCCAAATTTATCCTTAATAATAAATGCGAAAGTCTGTCTGTCGCTCTTTCACGCCAAGACTACTGAACCGATTTAATTTGACGGCTAGCGTAGGTCCTGGGTTCTATCCCCGGTAGGACGAGTTTAGGAAATTGTATTTTCTAATTTGTCTGAGTCTGGACTGGTCTGGACTGGTGGGCTTCGGCCGTGGCTAGTTGCCACCCTACCAGCAAAACCGTACCGCCAAACGAAGAGATTTGTGTTCCGGTACGATGCTGTGTAGAAACCGTAAGAGTATATCGCCTCTTAACAGATTAGCGCGCTTCCATCTTAGACTGTATCATCACTTACCATCAGGTGAGATCACAGTCAAGAGCCTGAAAAAGCTAGGCAACTTTTTAAACTTCATCTCAAAATATAATTATTCGAGTAGGCCTTCTAATGTACGACTGATGATGGTATTAAAGAACGACCTAAAATTAAGAGGGTTCCCTCACGCCCTATCCTGAGAAGAGCCCACAACAAACTCAATCGGGTATTTTGTATTTTTTTTTACCATAAACATTACAATATCATATTTAAATTCAAATTTGAGTAATTCGTTTACATCCACGTGTTTCTGTCGCCTAAGTAATCTTGCAACTTATAGTATGATTTTTCAATCAAGTTTCTTTTAACAAAGACTGTGAATTTATTAAGTTACATTTCTCAAACGTCTTGTGGGAGTTTCTCATAGAAACGTAGACGCTCACTAAAAGTAAGTTTCCCCATAACGCTTTTTTTTTTGGTAAGACGAGAAAAAAATCCTCATAGGATACCGGGACGCCGCGGACGTCCCGGTTATGCCGGACTCTTACCGGTTAAAAACGACCCGCCATCCTACGCACTGTCACAATGGCGACGCTACAGGTTAGCTATAGAGTAAAACTGAGCACGCCGCCGTGACTTCCCGTGAGGGGCCCCTACTTTGATCCTAAGGATCGAGCTACCTATGGGGCAGTGCGAAGGCGCGCCGCCCGACAACCTACGGAGCCTCGCTACGTGGGACGACGGCCTCCGCGGTCCGCCGTCCCAGAGGCTAGTGCTAAGGGGGAAGACGGCGGTCCTGTGCTAAGGGGGAAGACGGCGGTCGTGAGCCGCACGTCGTCCCCCCGGACGCCTACGACGGAGGGTGTGGGCGGCGGGATCCGCCTCCCGACATCACCTCGTCGCTAAAGGAGGTCACTGCATACCAACACTCCCTCCGCTCCACCATCGCTCTCACGACAGTGGGCAGAGGCAGGTCGGTCGACCCTAATACGGCCACTAGGGCAGATCTCTGTCTATCCCAACTGGGGCACACCGCAAGCGTGTGCTCCGCCGCGTCAACGGCGGATCCACACTCGTGGCATTCCTCAGTGGGCTCCCTACGGGCCACCCGGCATAGATACCACCCGAAGCACCCGTGCCCCGAGAGGATCTGCGCCAAGTGGAAAGTGATCACGCCGTGACCACGCGACACCCACTGAGCAAGGAGCGGAGACACGGCTTCGATCGTCGACCGCCCAGCGCTCGGATCTCTCAACCGTCCCCATAACCCTAAGGGATCCATATATAAGCGATACTTACTGAGAGATAACCTTTATCATTAACTCTTTGATTTGACATTTGTCATACACCTTCCTTTAACTAATAATCTGTTTTCCGTTATTGCTAACTTGATTATTAACATTGATAACTTTTGCTCGATTACGATCTGCTAATGGGCGACACTTTAAATTTCAACGCATGTATTTTGAAATTTTTAAAATATTGATTTTATATTTGTTGAAGTAAAACTTCTTTAGGTGATTCCGAAAACGCGTGATGAGTGTCACGAAGATGTGCAGCGTTTTTTATGCTAATTCATTTGAAGGTTAGGTAGTTTGAATATTTAAAAATAACGTGGAATTTTAATTTGCCACTCGTTATTTAATATAAAAATTTAAAATTCAAAATCAAAATTTTATTAATAATTTTTATAACATTATTATTATATTAGTAACTGCCTTTGCCCTTCCCTCTGAGTGTCGGAATTCTAAAGTTTTAGATTTGTATAAATAAATACAAGATTTAAAAATTAGTTTGCCAAAGAAGTTTCACTTCTGACAGGTGTATTTTGTACGCACGCCCTTTTCCTTTCTCATTTTATAGAGCATTAACCCACTTTGTTAGTCCACTGCCGTTTGGTAGGTTTCCTCCACGATGCATTACCTTACCGAAAAGCAAATGATGGATTGGAAGGAACACATCGAACCTACCCAGCATGAACGATAATCCCCGCGTCTTATCACTAGGCCATCAGTGCTTTACGATATGATAACTGTGAAAATGTTTCATTTTAGCAAATACAGCAGCAGTACCGTGGTCGACTTCATCCTGGTGTACGTTGCTGGGGCAGCATGTCGGAAGGTGGGGGTATATCCGCAGCTGGAGGGGACTCCGGAAGGACCAATCTCATCGTCAACTATCTCCCGCAAACAATGACTGAGAAAGACTTGTACGCGATGTTCATGGCTGTAGGGCCTATTGAAAGTTGCAGAGTTATGAAAGATTTTAAGGTAGATTAAGTAGCTTCTTATTTTTTGTCCATTTATCATTGCAGCCGGTCGTGGAGTGGGGTTAACTGATACTTTACAGCAGCTAAGGCCAATATGGCTTGCATTATGGCTTGCATCAGCTTTTTCATTTGCAATCTGGTTTCATAAAATTTCACAAGTTTATATAAGTTATCGCTGGAGGAGGCAAGGTTTAAGGCAACGCCTATTTTCGCATGTCCTCCAGTCGAATCCCTGGTGCCTCATTCATGGATGAAGGGGGTTCCGATGGGTTTTAGGTGGAAAACAAGAAAAAAAATAGTCCTTAAGCTTTTCTATCGTCTCATAAATCGTTCAAATTATAATTTAACATTTCAATTAACTTTGACTTAATAAAGCTTATATATATTCAGCTAAGTCTCTTATAGAAGCTTTTAATGTTACACTTTAATGAATTGTTAAATTGATTATAACTTAATAACCTTTAAATGAATTGTGTGTAAAAAAAAGTAAGTAGCAGCTCATTAACGTCCCACTGCTGGGCACAGGCCTCCTCACTCCGAGGAGCGAGGGTTTTAAAAGCATGGCCCCACCACGCTGCTCCATTGCGGATTGGCAAGCATAGTACACAAGTGTACTCTCTATTCCTTCACTCTCATAGTCCGATATGACGGGAATCCGACACGACCGGAGAGGGGTCAGGCGCAGGACCGACGGCTTAAAGTGCTCTCCGAGGCACGGGGGTGGAGAACACCCCCAACTTCCCAACTTCGGGCAAAACTTGAGAAAATCTTAATAGAAAACTCAATATCGATTTTGAATTGGCCCGACCCGCGTTCGAGTCCCAGGACCTCATGTCTGTAGTCGAACATGATAACCACTAGACCAATGAGGCAGTTTTGTATTGTGCATTTATTCCGAAATAATTACATTTCAATGAATTATTAATTTCTTACGGAATAATTGTGTTTGAATGAATTGTTGATTTTTTAAAACGAAATATGTAGTTACGTTTAAATAAATTTGTCATTTGTTACCTAAATATTTACTCTTTATTAATTGCTCAGAGAATAGTTACGTTTGAATGAATTGTCAATTTTAAATGAATTATTCTGTAAATTATAAAATAACTGCTTTCAAATGAATTATATAATAGTTGCGTAAATATGAATTGTTTCATAAAAAAAGTTTAGATTATTCAATTGGTTTTTTACAGACTGGTTACAGTTATGGGTTCGGGTTCGTTAACTTCACAAGGGAAGAGGATGCGGCGAGAGCAATCGACACATTTAATGGTTATCAGCTAAGAAACAAACGGTTAAAGGTAAAGTTAAATGTTTCTTTAAAACTTCTTATAATTATACAATGCTTAACATATCAATTCTTTGCATTCGCTTTAACTTCAACCCCTCAATGACTTCTGCTATACTTGTCTCATAGTATACGTTGAACAACAACGGTGACAATATACAACCTTGACGAATACCACGGTGAATATTAATTTCATCGTGATCCACTTTCACAGTTGCTTTCTGATTTTTGTAGAGGTTTCTGATCACTTTGAGAACCCTCTCATCGAGACCGATATCATTTAAGCAATTAATAAAGACATCGTGCTTAACCCTGTCAAAAGCTTTCTCGTCATCTATGAGGCAGAGGAAGACGTCATTCTGAATATATCTTGGCATTTGCTTCATGTTTTTTTTAAATAGGCCTTAACAGCCTTTATCAATAAATAAAAATATTCTATATTTATTTATTAGGAAGCCAACGTTATATACAACGTTTATATTTATGCTAAATTGCATTACATATATACTAAAGTTATACATGGTATCCCACTTATAGGCTAACTTGGTATGCAATACAAATATGTTACGTCTACAATTAAATTAAAATACTATTAAATCTAAAAACTTACATATATTGATAAAAAAGAATACTAAAAAAGGGGTGCTAAAGAAAATAAACTAGCTGTTCATCAAAAAATGTTTTTAAGTCTCAGCAATCAGGAGGCGCCAAAGATATCTATTTTTGCTTTTTTAAATTTATATTTAGTGTAGCATTTACTCCTATGTTGGTTTTTGGGAGTCGTTGCCTAAATGTTTGTTTTTCCTTTACATGGAATCTTGCTTTAAATTTTGGTACAGCCAGTCTTAATCTTTTAACAATTAAGGTTGTCAATGTCCCCATTAACAATTTTACGCAAAAAACAAAGATCAGTTAATTTTCTATGATTTAATAATGACATAGGATTGCAGTAGGTCATTATAATTTTTGTGTCTGTAATATTTTGTCCTTACATCCTAAATTTAAGTAGCTTTTGAATAATAAAATATATCGATTGGTAATGAATTTACTAGCAACCTGGAAGGATGATTCCACATTGAAGATACCGTCATGGTATGCACGTGATGTTCCGCTTACTCCGTTTGAGATTTCCTTACAAATGAACTGGGGTATTTTGGTATCCCCGTTCGGAATAAACTGCGTTCAAGAATGGGCTTACTTTGATTGCTTGAAATTATGTAGAGTTCAAATTGATTGTGGTGACTTTAGAAAATAAATTGATTAGGCAAGTGATTACTGGACGCCATTATGTTTTTACGACAGATTATAAAACTGTTTCAACACATGTGGCCTTTATGAAAGTTAAAATGAATTTTTGTTTGATTTCAGGTGTCATACGCCCGTCCATCAGGTGAAGACATAAAGGACACCAATTTATATGTAACAAATCTCCCAAGAGCTATAACCGAAGACCAATTGGAGACTATTTTCGGCAAATATGGGCGAATAGTCCAAAAACACATACTCCGGGACAAAAATAACGGCAATCCAAGGGGCGTGGCTTTTGTAAGGTTAGTGTGTCATATAAAGTGTATATTCACTTCTGGTCCTTATCTCAGAAGGCTCATTAAGCTGCTTAGAGGCGTCATTAGCTTGACCGTTGCTAATGAATTTATCACCAGTTCAGAATGTACTTTTTACCAGGAAGAAATCGGATAGAAACTCTTGTGGTTTTTGCATACAAGTGCATTTGGATTCAAGTCCAAAAAATATAATTTAATTATAAAGTCAGTCACTGACTGCAGCTAGTAGTAACGTTATGTCCTCATCAAATAAAGGTGCCATTTTGTCTTATAATTAAGGAACTAGAATGGCCAAGGGGTGGAATTAGGAGAGGGCTTAAAACACCGTAGCAATTTATACTGATAACGCATTGGTAACTGCAATGGCTACGGCATTTGTTTTAAATAAGGTGAACTGATGATTTGGTCGTTTGAATAATAAAGGTCAACCATAGTCCTTCTCAACAGGGGTTAAGGCTTAGCTTCAATATCTGGGCATGCCTCAGGCATTATATCTAACGTTATCAATAGGGTCTGAAAGCGAAGTCGCGGTCAAACGCTAATATGATATAAATCAAATTTGTAGTAATGTGATATTATATTTAGTCAGAAATAGTATTTGGTGAAAAGATAATATAATAATAATAATATAATATTGTATATAAGAAATTATTATCAATAATAAATATATATATACTTTCGTAAACGGGTGTGAGTGTAAAAGTGGAATAATAATAAATTTATTTATTTGGGCATGAAAAGAATGATACAGAATTAAAATACCCTGGACCCCTAAACTAGGTAAGCCCGTGACTTAGGGGTCAGTGTCTTCCCAAGTTTACAATTTATTCTACGCCTAATCTAGTTATTTAAGGGAAAATGAAAACTTAAGTTAAAACTAAAACATAAGATAGATAGTATAAGGTATAAAACTAATATTAGTGGTTGTGTGTGTGTATATATGTATGTATGTGTGTGCGTGCATGTGTCTATGTGTGTGTGTATGTAATGTAAACAATATTTGGCCACACTCTAATGTGTTATACTATTTGGTCGGAAACGGATGCGTTGTAAATAGTTATTTAGTCATGAGACAGTGTGTTATAAATAATATTTGATCACATGATAATGTCATATAAATAATATTTGGTCAGAAGTTAATGTCATATAAATAACATTTGGTAACAAGATAATGTTATATAAATAATATTTGGTCACAAAATAATGTGATATAAATACTTATTTAGTCACAAGGCAATGTGTTATTAATAATATTTGATCACGTGATAATGTCATATAAATAATATTTGGTCAGAAGATAATGTCATATAAATAACATTTGGTAACAAGATAATGTTATATAAATAATATTTGGTCACAAAATAATGTGATATAAATACTTATTTAGTCACAAGGCAATGTGTTATTAATAATATTTGATCACGTGATAATGTCATATAAATAATATTTGGTCAGAAGATAATGTCATATAAATAACATTTGGTAACAAGATAATGTTATATAAATAATATTTGGTCACAAAATAATGTGATATAAATACTTATTTAGTCACAAGGCAATGTGTTATTAATAATATTTGATCACGTGATAATGTCATATAAATAATATTTGGTCAGAAGATAATGTCATATAAATAACATTTGGTAACAAGATAATGTTATATAAATAATATTTGGTCACAAAATAATGTGATATAAATACTTATTTAGTCACAAGGCAATGTGTTATTAATAATATTTGATCACGTGATAATGTCATATAAATAATATTTGGTCAGAAGATAATGTCATATAAATAACATTTGGTAACAAGATAATGTTATATAAATAATATTTGGTCACAAAATAATGTGATATAAATACTTATTTAGTCACAAGGCAATGTGTTATTAATAATATTTGATCACGTGATAATGTCATATAAATAATATTTGGTCAGAAGATAATGTCATATAAATAACATTTGGTAACAAGATAATGTTATATAAATAATATTTGGTCACAAAATAATGTGATATAAATACTTATTTAGTCACAAGGCAATGTGTTATTAATAATATTTGATCACGTGATAATGTCATATAAATAATATTTGGTCAGAAGATAATGTCATATAAATAACATTTGGTAACAAGATAATGTTATATAAATAATATTTGGTCACAAAATAATGTGATATAAATACTTATTTAGTCACAAGGCAATGTGTTATTAATAATATTTGATCACGTGATAATGTCATATAAATAATATTTGGTCAGAAGATAATGTCATATAAATAACATTTGGTAACAAGATAATGTTATATAAATAATATTTGGTCACAAAATAATGTGATATAAATACTTATTTAGTCACAAGGCAATGTGTTATTAATAATATTTGATCACGTGATAATGTCATATAAATAATATTTGGTCAGAAGATAATGTCATATAAATAACATTTGGTAACAAGATAATGTTATATAAATAATATTTGGTCACAAAATAATGTGATATAAATACTTATTTAGTCACAAGGCAATGTGTTATTAATAATATTTGATCACGTGATAATGTCATATAAATAATATTTGGTCAGAAGATAATGTCATATAAATAACATTTGGTAACAAGATAATGTTATATAAATAATATTTGGTCACAAAATAATGTGATATAAATACTTATTTAGTCACAAGGCAATGTGTTATTAATAATATTTGATCACGTGATAATGTCATATAAATAATATTTGGTCAGAAGATAATGTCATATAAATAACATTTGGTAACAAGATAATGTTATATAAATAATATTTGGTCACAAAATAATGTGATATAAATACTTATTTAGTCACAAGGCAATGTGTTATTAATAATATTTGATCACGTGATAATGTCATATAAATAATATTTGGTCAGAAGATAATGTCATATAAATAACATTTGGTAACAAGATAATGTTATATAAATAATATTTGGTCACAAAATAATGTGATATAAATACTTATTTAGTCACAAGGCAATGTGTTATTAATAATATTTGATCACGTGATAATGTCATATAAATAATATTTGGTCAGAAGATAATGTCATATAAATAACATTTGGTAACAAGATAATGTTATATAAATAATATTTGGTCACAAAATAATGTGATATAAATACTTATTTAGTCACAAGGCAATGTGTTATTAATAATATTTGATCACGTGATAATGTCATATAAATAATATTTGGTCAGAAGATAATGTCATATAAATAACATTTGGTAACAAGATAATGTTATATAAATAATATTTGGTCACAAAATAATGTGATATAAATACTTATTTAGTCACAAGGCAATGTGTTATTAATAATATTTGATCACGTGATAATGTCATATAAATAATATTTGGTCAGAAGATAATGTCATATAAATAACATTTGGTAACAAGATAATGTTATATAAATAATATTTGGTCACAAAATAATGTGATATAAATACTTATTTAGTCACAAGGCAATGTGTTATTAATAATATTTGATCACGTGATAATGTCATATAAATAATATTTGGTCAGAAGATAATGTCATATAAATAACATTTGGTAACAAGATAATGTTATATAAATAATATTTGGTCACAAAATAATGTGATATAAATACTTATTTAGTCACAAGGCAATGTGTTATTAATAATATTTGATCACGTGATAATGTCATATAAATAATATTTGGTCAGAAGATAATGTCATATAAATAACATTTGGTAACAAGATAATGTTATATAAATAATATTTGGTCACAAAATAATGTGATATAAATACTTATTTAGTCACAAGGCAATGTGTTATTAATAATATTTGATCACGTGATAATGTCATATAAATAATATTTGGTCAGAAGATAATGTCATATANTAAGGGCCAGGTCAAGAGTACTCTAAACCGACGAACTTGTATGAAAGGTTTAATGAGAATGAAAGAAGCGAAGGAGATATGCAAAGATCGTGGCAAGTGGAAGGATGTTGTCTCTGCCTACCCTTATGGGAATGAGGCGTGATGTTATGTATGTATGTATGTATCATTACTTTTTATCATCTAGCAGGTTTACTTATTGGAATTTATGTGGTGTCATGTTTCATATTTAATGTTAAACTCTGAAAGTGACGATTGAGAGAAGAAAATGCGTTTTCTATTCTTAATTATATAACAAACGAATAACCTTCATATGACCTTGAAGCTAATATTGAGTTTTTGCCACGCTTTTATCGAACAGCCTTAACAATGTCAAACTTTACGCAGTAACATTTCGTTATATAGAGAGTAAATTGTATCGGTTTAATGCATGAATATATATTTTGCCTAAAATGTATTCAAACTTGTGAAACCGTTAAGATTATAAACGGCTCTTTTTCATAACACTCGAGATAAGAACTGTTAAATTGTTTTCATTTTAATAAACTATTATGTTGTATTAAATGTTATGTAATATGTGATGTTTATATGTAACTATATGCTTTATATTTATGGCATGCTTTATTTTAAAGGATATCTATATCTTTGAATATTTATCTTATAGTTTGTCCATTTCATAAATAGTTTTTTGACAGATTGTATTGATACTAGTGTTTACAACAACACAATCATATGATAATTGTTTGAATACTAATCGGTTTATAAAATTGATATCTGAAATATTATACAATCGTTTCAACGAAATAGTCTATAGCTTAATTAATAAACAACCATAGACAACGTGACAATTTAGAAACTGTTAAAACAGTTCAAGCGTTTCACATTCCAATAACACTTTTACCAAACGTCTAAACGTTTTTTTTAAACTGTTTTTAAATGTTATTAAACACATTTCATAAACGTTCAATGTTCTTTAACACGTTGATTAACTTTTTTTATAAAGTATCAGACGTTATTTAAAATGTTACAGAAACGTTATTGATATCATTTATTTAACACACTTTATTTAACAGTTATTGTTGACGTCCAAACGTTTTTAAAACTTTTTATGGACCCTTAAACATTTTATAAACTTAATTAGTTGTTATTTAAAATCTTATATAAACGTACAAAAGTTGTTTGACAAATTTTAAAAAGGGCCACACGTTTTCAAAAATCTTATAATTAATTGGTTATTTAAAACTTTAGCCAAACGTATAAAAGTTGTTTGACACGTTTTCAATAACTGGCTTAAAAAACATTCAGACGTTATTTAAAACATTTAATGCTTTGTAACAATTTTTATAAACTTTAATAAACGTTTCGTCGTTGTTCTAATTATTTTATACATACATAGCATCACGCCTCATTCCCATAGAGGTAGGCAGAGACAACATCCTTCCACTTGCCACGATCCTTGCATATCTCCTTCGCTTCTTTCATTCTCATTAAATCTTTCATACAGGTTCATCGGTTTAGAGTACTCTTGACCTGGCCCTTATTTCAAATGTCCTGGATTTGGTCTAGGAACATTCGCTTTGGTCTTCCTCTTCCAACTTTCCCATTCACTCTTGACTCATAAATCCTTTTTGTCAGTCTCCTTTCATTCATTCTCTCTACATGCCCAAACCATCTAAGCATCATCTTTCTCAATTTTAGTCACTACATTTTCTTTTATACCACAACGTTCTCTTATCACACTATTTCTTACTTTGTCACTCGGTTTCAATCCACTCATACTTCTCAACGCTCTCATCTCTACTGCATTTATATTACTTTTGTGATAGCCAGTCAGGTCCTTTTTATATCTCTTTATTATTTGAAAAATCTGTTTATAAAATGGACAAACTATCTATGTGTCATATTTATATAATCTCTTGTATTCTAATGTAGCTTATTTGTCTGAATACTGTGAATCATATGTCCTTCTTTGTGCATGCAACCAATTGGCTCGGGGCGGGGACTAAATTATCCCCAACCCTGGTTACCCCCTACTATGGTTAGCCAGGGGTTCTGGGAGTAGGGGCTGTGAGATCCGGCAGTGTACGCAGGCGACTGCACAGCGACACAACGGTGCGAACGCGATTAGATTATATTCTACTGATTTCTATATTAATTACCACTTAGGCCAATATTATTAAGAACAAGCAAATAGTGTAAACGTATTAGAAGAGCAAACCCCAATTGATAAGGATATGGATAGATAGTTTTTGAAGTGAGGCTTTAGGCGCATGAGGCTAAAGTTTTCACGGATGAAACGCGTGATTAGCGTCACGAAGATGTGCAGCGTTTTTTATGCTAATTCCTTTGAAGTTGTTTTAATATTTACAAAAACCATGCAGCGGTTTTATTTTCTGGTCATTTGAGATTTCAATAAATTATTTGTATTAATTTTTGACACTTTTAATGACAGTTAAATTCCTAACGTATCTTCCTTTTCCCCTCCCTATAAGTCAAAGGAAATTTAAGTTTACATTTGCATATAAACAAGATTTAAAAATTAGTTTGCCAAAGAAGTTTTACTTCTGACTAGTGTACTTTGGTCGCACGCAATTTTAACTTTATCTTATGGGCAAGAAAGTGTTCTCTCTCTCTCTGTTACAAATGTGGTCTAACAAAACCTATTTAATTCCAGGTGGCGGAAGAACATGGAAAACAAAAGGCTGCGTACTACGCGGGTTGGGCGGCGGGTTTTCATCACAATAGAGGTATGTTGTTGTGTTGATATTTCTATAAAATCCAATAAAACTTTTAGTTTTTGCGTTTTTCCAAAACAAGTGTTTAATCTATATGTAATAAGTGAAAACATTATCAGGCGAGGTTATATTGCATAATTTATATCGTATATTCATAAAGTAATAACTTACAATATATGTAATGTAAAACTAGTCGGCCCGAAGCGGGGTATTTGAAATCCCCCATGTTTAAGTTCTAATTTAATAACTCGAGTATTAGAAGAGTTACTTTCTTTAAACTTTTTGTAATCATAAAATCATTATAAAGATACCTTTCGAAAGAGCATATCGTTCAAAAATATTAATTTTGAAAAAAAAATTAAAAGTGCATGCGTACAAAGTGCACATGTCAGGTGAAACTTCTTTGGCAAACTGTTTTTAAATCTCGTTTATATTTATAGAAATGTAAAACTTTAGATTTCAGAAACTTAGAGGGAGGGCGAAAAGGAAGATAAAGTTTCGGAAATTAATACAAACAATTTATTGGAATTGTTAATAACGATCGCCACATGTTATTTGTAAATATTAAAACTACCTAATTTTCAAACGAATTAGCAAAAAAACGCTGCACATCTTCGTGACGCTAATCATGCGTTACATCAGTTCCACTTCAAAAACTTTAATAGTTGATACGAAACATTTATATTCTTATTAATAGCATGATTTGTTTTAGTATGCTAGTGACATGTTGTTTCTCTCACTCAAACACGTCGTACCGCCGTAAGGAAAGAGCGAGACAAATATACGACTGTTTTCGTTTTTCCCTATTTGTACGGCCGCATATGTGGCTCAGACGGCGCATGGAAGCGTGACGTGACGTTCCGATGACTCTGATTAAGATTTCCATACAAATCAATTGGGGTCTTTTGGTACCCCCTTTTGGATCACGCATATTTTTTTAATACATACGGTCGAAAAGGTTAATCGATCGTGACGACTCAATCTCATTCAATATCAACAAAAATTACATGTGTCGTGTGCCAAATGTTTTCACTTTAAAACGTTTGTTTGTATATGTAAGGGCTCTTCTCAGGACAGGGCGCGAAGGACAACCTCGTGACTTTAGATTTGAAGTTCTTCTTCAGTCTTACATTAGAATTAGCGAGTGAAAACTATTTTGATTCAAAAAAGCTGTAAAGCCCTTTTTGAATAAAGAATTTTTGAATGTGAATATAAGTTAATGTATGAATACAAACTTCGCACGCTGCCTGGATAGTACCAATGGCACCTCAAAGGCATCACAGTCTAGACCAGCTGGATATGCTGCACCGACAGGAGTACAACTACATG
Organism: Elymnias hypermnestra; assembly: GCA_015832385.1. Taxonomy (NCBI): domain Eukaryota; kingdom Metazoa; phylum Arthropoda; class Insecta; order Lepidoptera; family Nymphalidae; genus Elymnias; species Elymnias hypermnestra. The sequence goes on along the minus strand of JACTOM010000450.1, from coordinate 63,162 downwards.
TACCAACCGCAGAACAGATACCGACGTGACTTCTACCAGCCCGCCTACATGTCCCACCATCGTCCGTTTTGAAAAGGGCTCTACTGTAAAAAGTTTCGCCTTACCGACACTAGGATATAGGCGTTTTGGACGTTAATGTGTTTGTGACTGGTTTAGTGATAAGGTTTTAGCTGATTTTTTCAGGTCTCAGCGCATTACATCTGCTCGACCTTTCAAGGTCAACGCTACGTTGAAAGTTGACTGTTAAACACTATATCTGCATGACTCTTAATTGATCGTAACTTTGACCAAAAACTATAACATGACATGTGTTAGATCCCTTATTTACTATAATTATGACGAAAATTAAATTATTACATGTGTTTGACCCCTAATGGGTTGTAATTTGGATGAAAGCTATATTATTACATCTATTTGTTCCGAATCGCCTGTAATTGGGATGAAAGCTAAATGATTACATCTTTTTGTACCCTATTTGGCTACAATTGGGATGAAAGCTAAATGGTTACATCTGTTTGAACCCTATTTGGCTACCATTGGGATGAGAGCTAAATTATTACATCTGTTTGATCCCCAATTGGCTGTAATTTAGATGAAAGCTAAATTATTACATCTGTTTGACCACCAATTGGCTGTAATTTAGATGAAAGCTAAATGATTACATCTGTTTGAATCCTATTTGGCTACAATTGGGATGAAAGCTAAATTATTATATCTGTTTGAACCCTATTTGGCTACAATTGGGATGAAAGCTAAATATTTACATCTGTTTGAACCCTATTTGGCTAACATTGGGATGAAAGCTAAATTATTACATCTGTTTGATCCCCAATTGGCTGTAATTTAGATGAAGGCTAAATGATTACATCTGTTTGAACCCTATTTGGCTGTAATTGGGATAAAAGCTAAATTATTACATTTGTTTGATCCTTAATTGTCTGTAGTTTAGATGAAAACGAAGTTTTTATATCTACTTGACTTCGTTGTTGAGATATTTTCTGTTATTTTGATGAAAATTAATACATTACATCTGTTTACCTGTAAATTTGTTGAAAACCTATTTATTACAACTGCTTGACCCCTCAAGGTCAACGCTTCATTGTTAAAAAAGTGATTAAGTTTAATGAAAGTAAAAAAAATACATAGTTGGTAATTTAAATGAAAATTATCATTTCATCTCTTTGTCCCTTCAAGGGCAACCCTTTTGTCGAAAAATATCTGGCAGAACTTACTTTTACGATTATAGCATAGTTTTTTTTACAAAACAGATGGCGTTAGGGACTATTTCCTTGTGCCTACAATTCTGAATTAGTTTGATAAGCCGGTAAAAATCAAATGCAGTGAATTAACATATTGTTCTATAACCACCCACTTTCACTTGATATATTGGTCTTTGTATAAAAATGGACAAATACCATCTTAATTTCAAACGAATTTAGACTGTAATAAACGTGACATTAGAATGCTTTACTTTCGTGTTGAGTTGATGTAATGTCCTAAGATCGATTGCTCTGTTATATTTTGGCAATAACATTTCATTCAATTTAAATATGACTTATGTGAATACAGAATTTAGGGTTATTCTTTTACCTTTTACTTTACCTGACCTTGAATGACCCCTGTCGCCCATAGACATTTAAATAAACTATCTAAATGATTTTGATCAACTCACAGCTTATATTACATCAAGTTTAGACTGTTATCAAAAATCTAGTTGCAATTAATTAACATATGCTAATAAATAATATGTATTTGCAAGTCATACAATTTCTGATATGAGTAATAAGTCTCTTGTGATAATTTATATATTTTGATTACCACATTAATACATTATAATAAAACAAAAATTAAAAGTGCATGCGTACAAAGTACACGTGTCAGAAGTGAAACTTCTTTGGCAAACTAATTTTTAAGTCTTGTTTAATTTGGTAATAAGGATGATAGATATGTTAGGAATTTAATGAATTTAATTATCATTAAAAGCGTCGAAAATTAATACGAATAATTTATTGAAATCTCATATGACGAATTGTAAATAAAAATTCCACGTTTTTTTGTCAATATTAGAAGTTTAAATTAATTTTTGAATTTAAAATTTAAAAAAGAGGATTTATGAAAAATATATTAAATCATTAAAAGTATCCTGTTATTATTAAAACGAAATGGCATAAAAAACGCTGCACATCTTCGTGACGCTACGCATATCATCCGAACAAATTTCAGCCTCATGCACGCAAAGAAGTTTCACTTCAAAACAGTTTCACTCCCTCTTTTCTGTTATAACGAATAAAATATACTAATAACTTATACAAAGACATAGGGAGTAGTGAAAACTCGTTTCGCTAAAATTTTTTATGAATAAATGGTTTGTTTTTGCAATCTTTATAATAAAATTGATTTTTTTCTAATGACCTGTATTATCAAAATATGATAGAGCATTAAACCCCAATGAAAATTGTAATAAAATTTAAAAATTTCTTTGCGATTAGATACCGCCTTTCCATTGTTAAAATCCTTGGCTTGTTCTGTAATACCTAAATGTTGAACTTGTTAAACAAAGTTGTATGATAAGAGAAATATTGTTGATAATTGTCGAAAGAGAGGTGTGTATTTATCGTGTCATATATTCCATTATTTTCTCCAACTTTCACTTATTTATAGTGATTATTATTATTATTTTAAAATTCTTTTATTGAAAACTCTGCAATTTAAATCTAGTCGCAATGTCTAGTTGAGGTTATAAAATTAGTGAATCTAGCAGAATATTCATCTTGTCAGTAAATTTGAATAGATATCTAATTGCTTCATGGGACAGACTCAATTTTATAATGTATAAAACTTATTTTCGACAAATTATTACAGTTTTAAAGTCGCTCACTAATTCATTATTATGTTTCACACTTTCAATGACTTAAAACACAATACTAACGTTAAGACAAATGAGACAAAGAATGTTGTTCATTCTCCTGTGCTACCATTTCTAATATCCGCCCCTCGTAAAACTGCCCACTCAAAACCAACAAGTCCACCAATCACGGTCGTCGCTAAACAGATGCTGTGATTAAATTTGAGACAATTTCCGGAATAGCATTAAACCGGAAGTAGTACATGTAAACGTTTTACTGATATAATTACAAAGAACTCAGCCTTTAAACAAATATAGTAATTTAATAGCAATCCAACAAGTAATCGCTAACAACAGAAATTGGAATATTTACACTATCACTTCCATAGAAATATAGGGATGAAAAAAACGTCAGCCTAACGTCACTCCCTTCTATTCTATTCTTATATTTCTACGATAATTTCATCATCTTTTCTATTCTCATCATTTGTAAAAATTAAATTTGAATGATTAACTAAGTGACCAAAGACAAAATTAACTAATAATAATATTTACATTCCTGATTGTTAAGTGATTAATGTATAAGGAAATTTGGATTCGTTAATTTATTATCGATAATGCCTTCTTGATACGTCAGATATTCTAAGAAATATTTCAACGGAATGCAATGTTTGCCACTTGCTAGTTAAGCTTTTTTAGCACTGTTACACTTAACACCTGACAAACGTATGCGGCGTATCGAGTAAGCGTAATCAGTGGTCTCTTTCTTCTATCCTACGTCCCATCTCATTTAGTATATAAACAAAATCGATTTAATAATGACTTAACGAAATAATAATGTTTTCTTAAATAATGAATTGTAACTAGAACTATATGTGAATAATGTCGCGGGTAATTGTATATTTACTTCATAATATTTTTATACTATAAAAATACTTTCGTATTTCATGCATTTCCTATTTCGTGATAATAAAATTCCTCGTTATGTAGTCTTCGTTATTTATTTTTAATTAGTTTACTTAGACTTTGTCTAGTCTAGTTTGAAATACATTGGTGTCATTTTTGTATCAGAATAAATTAGTTATGTATTGTGTAACTACATTGTTGCTTTAATAGATAAGTAATAAGTATAGTAAGTTTAAAAACGGACTTGTGTGACACTTTAATTAATGTTTAACATATTTGTACTAATGTAGGTGTATAATATTTTTATGAAACGATTCAATAAGTTGAATCGATTTATAGTTGGCTTTTGATTGGGAATATCAAATAAAATATTGCTTGAATGTTATTTAATGTTCTTTATTAAATTAAGGGACTGACGAATGACAGCACAAAATTTCTCAATTCTTGGAATTTATAAACAAATAAACGAATTTGAAATATTTCCTCTTAACAAAATTTTATTAGAAATGCTAAATAGATTTGTAATCCCAATGATAGTTTTGAAGGCTATATATAAACTGTTTTGAAGATAGATATGCTACAGTTATTTTTCTATATCAGTTCTTGCAATCGTAAATATTAAAATAATGTATTTATATTTTACATATTCATAGACGTTACATTACCTATAGACCACTTAGTTATGAATTGTGGGAGAATCTCTGATAAATCTTAATGAATACTTTTAGCAAAATAGCTTAAACTATAATAAAGAAACGAATTGTTTTAGTTTAGGTATACGTTGTGCAATTGTCAATTTTGTCATTTTATGCAACACTGACGGCCGCTTGTATTCTGGCTTCTATAGTGAAACCTATATCAATTTCTTATGCAATTGCATTGTGGGCCATATTCTTATCGAAATCATAATTTTCGCAAGCTAGACTTACGTTTTTATAGTTTGGGTCTTTTCTCACTTTATTTTTTACGAATATTTTATATAATGAAATTTGCGCTGCATTGCCTATCTTAAAGATCTTATCGGTAGCATTTCAAATTATATTACAATGCTTTCTGAGTTCTTGTGTGAATTTATCTATAGTCATCAAGTTTTGTTTTGGGTTCACAATTGGATGGGTCCACATTCAAAGAAGAGGTCAACTCTCTCTCTTAGTCGGTCCCTCATGTCTGAGGATCGTGGTCAGTATCAGCGTAGCATCTGGAGCGGATGACTTTTTTCCAGTGGTTTCTGTCCAGCGCCTCTCTTATCATCGTATAAAATTTGGAAGATGACGAATTTTTCACTTGGTCTGTCCATCTTGATGGTGAACGGCCGCGCGATCGTTCGCCTTCCGTGTTCCCAACCACAATAAGTTTTTCTAAACTTTCACCGCCTCTACTCATTGTGTGGCCAAAGTATGAGAGAATACGTTGTTGGCATATGGTGGACAACAGAGTCTTTATATTGAGTTTGTTTAGAATTGATGCATTGGTGCGTTTCGCGGTCCAAGTTATTCTAAACATTCGTCACCGACACCACATCTCGAATGCATCAATTCTTTGCCTCTCTCTTGCCGGAATGGTCCACGTTTCCACTCCATACAGGAAGATAGAGAACACCAGGGCTCGGGTCAACCTGATCTTGGTTTTGATACCAATTCCTCCTTTCTTCCAGATGTTGTTTAAACGGGTCATAGCATCTTTTGCCATCCCAATTCGCCTTCTGATCTCAGGGGCACATTTACCATCATTGCAAATTTGGGAGCCTAAGTAAACATAGTGGTTGACGATATCAATGCCGGGAAGAGGTCAACAATCAGAATAAATTCGTTTTGGAAACTACCAGCGAGTGGTAAATCGTTTTATCAAAAATCTCTTATTCCTTTGTCAAAGCCTTCAGAATTCGCGTTTTCTCAGTGACGACTTTTAGGTTTCCAATCCGGTAGTTGACTATCTCAAAAGAAATTTCAGAGTTAAGCAACTATGGGTCGATATTGTTAGGATTGGAGTTTCTCTACGTAATTATATCGTCTTATTAGTCGTCGCTTCAAACGATGGACGTCCACTGTTGGACAAAGGTTTCACAAAATGATTTCCACAAGGCCCGATCTTGCGACCCTCTTTATGTCATCGGTCCGCCTTGTTTTTGTGGGTCTTGTCACCGCCGTCCTGTGTAGGGTCGTCACTCCAACACCTTCGGGCTTCGGTCCATCGGATTATGTCTTCCGCCCATTGCCGCTTCAGGTTCACGATTCGTAGGGCTAGGTAAGTGACTTTGGTTCTGTTACGGATCCCCTCATACCTGATTTGATCACGTAGAGAAATTCCAATCATATCCCTCTCCATCGCATGCTGAGTGACTCTCGATTTTGGAATGAGGCCCATGGTCAGTGATCGCTGGTTTTATTAGTATGCCTCTTTAAGGTTTAACTTCCAAATCTACATTCATAACAGCTTACACAACTATTTTAACTCTTGTGCTTTGTCTAGTCCATCAGTAATGGTTTCCTCCTATATTCAGCACACCTTTTCCCTTCAAACTTACCCATCAGTTTTAATTGCAGTAGCAATATTGGTTTTTAAAGGTTTTCCATTTTCAACGGTTTTAGTTTTTGGATTAGATTAGTTTTCATTCACGTGTTCACGTTCTTCTCTGATATATGCAGCAAAATTTCCCTATTCTGATGTTTATATTTTACCAATTGAAAAATTATTAGAATCCTGGAAGTACTTAGGGTACACAGTGTGAAACCGATGGCTATTGTGGTCCTAAAATATCTATTTGCGTCGTCATTTTTGTGAATAACAGAGTGGTTGTCGGTGTTGCCATGTTGGCTCATTTATCACGTGATATGCTCAATAGATTATACAGAATTATAATTCATAGAATTCTTAGACTCTTAAAAATATTCTCATATGATTAATGTCTTATACAATATTAGGGAATGGATAAAACTACTGTCTTTTCATAATAGTTGTTCAAAATATTTTTGTATTTTATTTACAAAACGATTTCTTTCTCCAAATTATAACATACGAAAGAAATATATTTAGAAACAAGATCTATTTGTACGGCTTTAGTTTATTATCTTAGGTGTTTACGTTCAACATTTGACAAAGTTATATTTTTTTAGGACTGTATGCAATAAGATATGTATGTTTCATTAAGCTTATTTATTTATACATTTCTTGAACAAGGAGATGTCTATTTTTATCTATATGATGGCCTAAAATTCATCTTGGTTTCTGTATAGGTTTAAGATTACATATTTCAATAATTTGGTCATCATATTATTGAATTATTATTGGCCTTTATGAAACAGTTATTAGATAACTTTCTTTAAGTATTTTAATCTAAGTTCACAGAAGTTTATCGAATTGTTTTAGTTGAATATTGTTTTCAGTGATAGATAAACCAGCCTCATCGTACATTACAATGTGTACGATTGTATTTATATCACTTAGGCTTGAATTTGCATAAATATCATAATTAAATGGTTTGTCAGAAATTTAATCTGTTAATTTACTCAAACATGGATCTAAATTCTCAAACTTATCATATTTTTCTTTTTATCGCATTGTAAATTGGTTTAAATGCTGTGTTTGTAATGACTTTGATCTTCAAGAAGTTTTTGAATCTCTTTTGGTCTATTTGCTAATTTACCACAAATTCCATCATCATAGATTGGAAACTCACTAGTTACTACATTTCAAAAGTAATTTTAAAAATTGATCGACACTGACTTAATTTTTTTATTTTTTGGAAACTTCTTAGTTTAGTCCTAGTCCAAGTTTTAGATCTTGCATATACATATAATTGGATTCTTGTTGTAGATAACTTTGTATATGTATGTCATTTCACTTTGACTAATAAAAAGATAATTTTTATTTGTTAATATGATTCATATAAAGGGAATGGTTTATTTTTTGAAATCTATAGTTTAAAAAATAAGCCAGTCTCTATATTAATATGAGTTGAATTAGTTAATATCTTGTTCTCTATGAGTCGAGCGGTTTACATTGACAATATGCAACGGTGATTCATATGTTTAGTAGATGTTTCGGAGTCTATGAGTGTTATTTCTTAACTATTCTTAACTTCCTAACATTTGTGGGGGGGTGCCTTTATAATGAACTTTAAGATCTTTGAATATATACAAGGTTAATTTTTCATGTTGTCCTTGAATGTCAACGTGAAACTTTTAAAAACTCTATTAATATCAAATGTCAGATACTGTATGATTGTAACATTGAATATAATTAATTTTAATAGGATATATATTGGGAAAGTTTGAACTAATTGTTGAAATTAATACTCCTACAATTAGTGGTCCAAATATGCCATTAGTATCCAGCATTTGAATCTTATTAGCAAAGCTATCGTTTGATGCCATGATGTTACTTTTTTATTAGACAGTTCTTTTCTTGTTTAGAAATATTGATATTAAAAAAAATTATGATGCAGTTTTAGTTATCGTTGAGAATTTTTTGAAGTGAAACTTCATTATGCTTTGAGCGTAAATATTTAACGGATGAAACGCGTGAGTAGCGTCATGAATATGTGCAGCGTTTTTTATGCTAATATGTTTGAAGTGAGGCAGTTTTAATATTTACAAATAACACGTGGCATTTTAATTTACAATTCGTCATTTGTGATTTTAATAAATTATTTGTATATATTCGACACTTTTAATATTTTAATGACAATTAAATTCATTAAGTTGGAGAGTGGGAATGAAAAGTCTTAGATTTGTATAAATATAAACAAGACTTAAATATTTGCTTCAGCATTTTGAGAACCTCGTCTACTTGAAACATTAACCCTGTATATAATCACTTGTTTCCCTCATTTATCTCTTATTCACATAATTATGATAATAAACTATAGAAACAAGGCTATTCTTTCGTCTAGGATTATCGTAACAGTTATAGGCTTAATAATTAGGTTTTTTTAATTCTTTTTTGTATTAAAAAAATATCGCATTATTTTCGATTACCTTTTTAAAAGTCAAAATTCGTATATCTAACCAAACTTATGATTGTATTATATTTTAAAAATGATAACACTTCACTTCATTCCGGGCACCCTTCGAAGGCTTTAAATCCTAACTAGTTTTAGTCAATATAAATGATTAAATTATACTAAATTAATGATAGTTACGTATATATAGGGCCGGTTCAATGAGAAATTCTATACTACAAGATTTAAGGATTAAATAGTAATATTTCATGTAATTCTCATATTAAGTTTTTTATTTTATTAATTCTTATGACAGTACAATAACAACTGAATTACCTAATTGTCAATTTCAGGAGCAAATATAAGACATTTCGAGCTATTTACCAATTTTTTTTATGCCGTAATTATTTGTAGAATATCAAAATCAAATTTTCATTTCGTATCTTATAAATTAAACAACTCCCTTTTTGCCTTCACCAATTCACGTGACACTGGCGAAATTATATGTTCAGCTGTCACACGTGAAAGTCAATAATTGAACGAAGTCCTTGCTAACTTTTATCACGATATAAATAAAGATTTTTTCATTATATCATACGTTTAAAGTTTATAAATAAATTGTAATTTATTTTAAAATTTCCTATTGACTTCAACTTCTTATTTTAAAGTGCCATATTAGATGGCAACCGCTTCCGATGACAGTACAGCGGCGACTGAACTACTATTGATCCTAATTGTCAATTTTAGGAGCAAATATAAAGCAAAATTTGGAGCTATTTCTAATTTTTTATGACGTAATTATTTGTAGAATATCAAAATTTTGATATCGAATCTTATAAATCGTACGATCTCGTTTTTGCCTTGAGCAATTCACGTGACACTGACGAAACTGTATGCTCAACTGTCACACATGACAGCTAATAGTTGAAGGAAGAAGTCATTGCTAACTTTCATTATGATATACATATTTTTCATTATATCATACGTTTAAAGGTTAAACAGTAATGTAAAATGTAATTTATTTTAAAATTTCATAGTGACTTCAACTTCTGATTTTAAAGTGCCATATTAAATGACAGCCGCTTCCGATGACAGCACAGCAGCGACTGAACTACTATTGGTCCTAATTGTCTTCTTTAGGAGCAAATATAAGGCAACATTTCGGCAATATTGGTCGATGCCTTTATTCCGTACATATTTATAGACAAGCAAAATTTTGATTTCGAATATTATAAATCATACAATCTCCTTCATGCCTTCAGAAATTCACGTGAAACTGGCGAAATTGTACGCTCAACTGTCACAAGTGAAAGTCAATAATTAAAAGAAATCATTGTTAACTTATATTATGATATAAATAAAGATTTTTCATTATATTGTACGTTTAGATGTTAAATACAAATTATATTTTATTTTGTAATTTTCATATTGATTTAAACTTCTGATCTTAAAGTTCCACATTTCGAAGTTAGGTGACAACCGCTTCCAATGACAGTACAGCAGCGACTGAACTACTATTGGTCCTAATTGTCAATTTTCGGAACAGATATAAGGCAAAACTTGGGAGATGTTTTTTTTTTTTATTTTTGTATGCCGTAATTATTTGTAGAATAACAAAATTTTGATTTGGAATCTTATAAATCAATCATCTCCCTTCCTGCCCCCACCAATTCACGTGATACTGGCGAAATTGTATGCTCAACTATCACATGGGAAAGTCAATAATTGAAAGAAGTCAATGCTAACAATTAAAGATTTTTAAGTTTAAATACGATACGATTGTGTAGATATTCTCACTGAATTCGGATGTTAGGTATAGATTTAGGGATGCTAGATTTAGATTACTAAAAGTGAATTGTGCCTAATAATGCCTACTTTTTAAGTGTATACAGTCGATGCTCATTTTTATTAAGGGTTACTTTCGTAAAGCGACGTACAATGAATTTTGTATGAACACAAAAGGAATAATAATATTTAAACCATTAACGATACTCTTTTGTCAACTGTATTAGTAAGACGTCATTTCGTAACGGACAACAACGGCGTTCTCCAAACAGACGAGCGATGTGTATGTCATTTTTTAGCTAATATAATAAATTATGGCTTAACTCTTATAGTAAAATAATGGTTTTGGTAAGTATGTATAAAGTCTCTCACTAATTCATTCATTATTATATTACACATATTACTAATATCTTGTCACAGATGGAATGACTTAAAATAATACAAAAACTGTGCCACCATTTCTATTAAACCCCCTCCCCCCCTGTAAAACTCCCCTCTCAAAAATAATAAGTCCGCCAATCACAGTCGTTATTAAAACGACTACTTAAAACACATGTTGTGATTAAACTTGAGACAGTTTCTGGAACGTTTTACGGATAATTACAAAGATCTCAGCCTAATAAAGGAATATTTTGATTTATTCGCAATCCAACATAAAATAATATACATCGCTAACACTATACACGTATGACGTCGTTTTGTAATGTTGAGCGACGGCATTCTCGATATAAGCTTAATAGAAATCATACCATTGTGTTTTCTAATTAATATAATATGGCTTAACTGTTATATATAATAGACAATGTTATTTGTTTTTTCGATGGTACACGTGTAACGTCATCTCGTTACAGTTTGCGACGGAATTCTCGAAAAGCAATTGTTCCGTTCTCTAGTTGCTATAATTATTATTTAAATAAAAATAGTAGTGAGAAATGAGCTGTTGTCAACGCTATCTACGTATGGGGTGAGCGGTAATCTGATTCAAGCATTGTAGTCCCTCTATGAGGGACTTCAATGCTTGTGTCCGAATAAACGGGGTGTTCCCGGAGTGGCTTCTTGTCGAAAGAGGTGTTCGACAGGGATGTGTTGCGTCACCAGTCCTATTCAACCTATTCATGGATAACGGTTTGACAGATTTTTTAATTCTTAACCCATACATACTTTCTTTTAAATCTGTATAATGTATTTAATATTAAGAAAATATGTATGGGTTAAGAATTAAAATTGGTTAAGTGAAAAGAGAAGGGAATGAAAGTGAATGTAAATAAAACGAAAGTTATGCTTTTTGAACGAGATGAATCTATGATGAATGGCAATATTTTGATAGATGGGGCACAAGTGGAAGAGGTGAAAGAATTTGTATACTTGGGATATAAATTTGCAAAAGATGGAACATGTGAAAGTGATATTGAAAGGAGAGTGAATGCAGGGAATATGGTAAATGGTGCTCTGGGCGCCTTTATGAATAGCCAGATGGTGTCTCAAATGGCCAGACTGGCTGTGCATGCAGGCGTGTTGGTGCCAACATTTATGTATGGTAGTGAAAGTTGGGTATGGCAGAAAAATCACAAAAGTAAAATAAATGCGGTAGAGATGAGAGCGTTGAGAAGCATGAGTGGATTAAAACTGAGTGACAGAGTGAGAAATAGTGTGATAAGAGAACGTTGTGGTATAAAAGAAGACGTAGTGACTAAAATTGAAAANGAGCACGTAAAGCCTTCGGTCCTGCGCCTGACCTCTCCGGTCGTGTCGGATTCCCGTCACATCAGACTATGAGAGTGAAGGAATAGAGAATGCACTTGTGTTCTATGCCTGCCAATCCGCAGTGGAGCAGCGTGGTGGGTCTATGCTCAAAAACTCTCGCTCTTCGGAGTGAGGAGGGCTGTGCCCAGCAGTGGGACGTTAATGGGCTGCTACTTACTTTTACTTATGCGAAACAAAATTCATTGTATAGTCGCTCAATTTAGGTTTGAAATATCTCAACTGAGTTTAATATATAGGATAGTTTTGCCTATAATTATATAAATATTACTTCAATAGACTGTAAAATTTTGAATACTATGTCTGTCGCAGATTTTAATTTTGACAGTTATCAAAAACAGTAATTCTGGATGCCTTTTTCTTAAATAAAAGTAGCTTATATTACTCTTTATAACATCAGCTATCTGCCGGTGAAAGGCCCGTTTCTGAAATAAATAAACAGACAAACAGACGAAAATTAAAAACAAAATGATTTTTAGATAAAACTAACGTACACACTTTCATTTATACAAAAGCTAAACTTGAAATTACAAACAGACAACGTTCTGTTTATGTGTATGTACAAGCTGTTAGGAAACTGCTTCCGGAAACGAAGACGGACGATAGTACTAATGACACCTTTGATGATGGGACGAAAAAACTATTCTGATTAAAAAAATCATGTTAGTACAGGTAAATGAGACGATGGATTAAAAACAAATTCATTGTTTTACTAAAAAAAACACGGATGACGCTCGGGTCAACGAACACTCGCGACCGGTGTCGGTGTGCGTGTAAATGAAACGACTAAATCGAGCGAAAGTGCGAAAATCAGCCGAATAATGCCCGTGTGTTCTTTGACCCGTGCGTCAGCCGTTTTTTTTATGTAATTGCTGTTTTTGGTTAGTATATATTTTTTATGAAGCTATTGACCTCATTTAGCTGTACTAACACGATGGTGCGTAAATAATACTAACATAACGTTTTAAAATATGATTTTTCTTAATCAGGATCGTTTTCTTTCCATCCCATCATCATAGTTGTCATTAGCACTACTGTCTGTCTTCGGGAGGGGTCTCCTTGTATAGCATTGCAGAAGGTTAAAAATGAGTGCGTGAGATTAAGAATGACTTAAGTTTTAAAACAATGAGATAATCCAGGAAATTAATGTCTAATATTTATTTATTGTACGTTACTTTACGTTTATTTATAATACAGTTTGCTATATACAGGGTTATTCGTAAATCAAAGTATTCCCGTCAGGAGGTGATGGGGATGACTATTTGCGATAATTTAAACCCCTTTGGCTTGGAAAGTTTATTACCAAAAGAGTATCGATTTAAATCTCTTTTTTTCATTTATAAAGTTTGTTTCGTTTTTATTTTTGGTTTAGTTTGAATACGAATTTCCGCCTCCTTTTTTCATCAATTTTTTAATTTCTTTGAAATAAGTTACTACAGTTCGTTCGGGTTAAGAATGCCATGAGTCATCATTGTGCGCCGGCCCCTAACCCATCAAATCTTTTTAAATTACAAGCTCAAGTACACAATGACCAATTGATGATCTTCAATTGTTCGCACAATGATCTCACTGCATTCTTAAAGCGAACGATCTGTAGTTTTATATGCATTTTTGGAGACATTAGAAAATGGCTATGTGTTTGTTTTGCTTATTTTTGATAATGTGGGGGATAGGGGAGTCTAGATGATGATTATACGTCGTCGGTAGTTATTACAATATTTTTATTACAATATAATTTAAAAAAATACATTTATAAATGAAAGATGTCTATATAAGCATGGGGGGAGGGGATAAGAGTTTTGCTTACTTTTGCTGAAAGAAATTGAATTCATATTCGTCTAGGTTCTTTTTTTTTTAACCGATAATCGATGTTTTAATATTTATACATAAAGAGTGTTGAATCGTTTTTATAAATCAGAAGAAAAAATGACTTTGAAATTAATACTTTTCTGTAATAAACTTATTTTAAAAAACCACTTTGCATAATGCATTTGGGTGGTTTTAATAATCGCTAATAGTCCCCCTTTTCATCTGCTAACGGGAATACGTCGAATTACGAATAACCCTGTATAAATCGTCTGTTTTTTTTTAAATTTTGATATTGGACTTTCATTAATATGTTACCATATTAAATTTCTTTTCAATAAAATTGCGTATACTCTTATTATATTGTTGTCAGTAAGTAGTGTTTCGATTTTTCCATGTTATAATTATTTATTTATAGCAAATCGACGAGATTGTCAGATTTATATATTAAGTATTGATAGTAATTAGTATTCATTATATATAAGAATTTTATATATCTATATTCAAAGTTAGAGGTTGATACATTAACTCCACACTTAAGTTCTTTGCAATTTCGTGATTTGAAAGAAGAAAGTGTCAATTCTGTTACAGTTCTTTTAATTAAATCTGTAAAAAAGTTGATTACAAAAGGAAATTTTGGTTTTCGACGTCATCTAAATTAATACACTGAAATGTCTCTAAAGTATAGCATTTTATAGTTTCCAAGATTTCACCAACATCATATTTATGTGTCCCTTAAGTACATTTAGGGGATTATTTCTGTAGCTGAGTTCCCCTTACTATGTGATGCTTTGATTTAGATATTCTGCATCAGAATTGACACCAAAGTCTCCTTATACAGTAAGTGTTATATTTCAACCTTTTAAAATAGGTTTTTATTTTAAGAAATATGTATAAAGATGCTCATCTCATTGTACTTATGATATATGTAACAATTGGACAATTGGCCTTTTTATAAACAATACTAACGAATAATTTTAATTATATTTAATAGGTCCTCTGTTTCAATAGTAATGTACCCAATTCTTTGTAATTGTAAAAAATTGTAAACGAATTCGGATCGAAGTGTAAAGACATTCTTCCATATTTCGGCCAAATGGTAGACTTGTAAAATAAATATTATTATTACTAAAATTTATTGAATTTCATTTAAGTCGTTTTTTATTTCATTTATCCCCTGTACACTTGGATAACGTATTTGATAAGATATCACTTGTACGTTTTTGCAATAAAGATATCCCCTGTACACTTTGATAATATACATGACACGATATCAATTATAAATTTGGATAATATATTTGACAAGATGTCCCCTGTACACTTTGATAATAAACTTGACATGATATCTATTGTAAATTTGGTTAAGATATTTGACAAGATGTCCCCTGTACACTTTGATATTAAACTTGACACAATATCTATTGTAAATTTGGATAAGATATTTGACAAGATATCCCCTGTACACTTTGATATTAAACTTGACATGATATCTATTGTAAATTTGGATAAGATATTTGACAAGATATCCCCTGTACACTTGAATAATATATGTCCTAACATATCTCTTGTACACTTTGACAATAAATTTAATAAGATATTCCTTGTATACTTGGATATTATATTTAAGGAGATATTCTCAGTACACTTGGATAACGTATTTGACAAGATATCCCTTGTACACTTTGATAAAAAATTTGACAAGACTTTCTTTTGTACATTTGCATAACATATTTGACAATATATCCATTATACATATGGATAAGGTATTTGAATAGATGTATCTTGCATTCTTCTAAAACACAATCAATTAGATATCCCTTGTGCACTTGAATAATATATGTGTTAACACATCTCTTGTACACTTTGATAATAAATTTGATAAGATTTGTATTTCTTTTTATGTGTAAATGTGACATTTGTTAGTTATCCTAAATAAATAAATAAAATAAATAAGATATTCCTTGTATACATGGATATAATATTTAACGAGATATTCCCAGTACACTTGGATAACATATTTGATACGATATCACTTGTACGTTTTTACAATCAATTTGACATGATATCCCCTGTACACTTTGATAATATACTTGACACGATATCTATTGTAAATTTGGATAAGATATTTGACAATATATCCATTATATATATGGATAAGGTATTTGATTAGATGTATCTTGTAAACTTATAAAACATAATCAATAAGATATCCCTTGTACACTTGGATATTATATTAAACGAGATATCCCCTGTACACTTTGATATTATATTTAACAAGATATTCGTCGTACACTTTTATAATACAATATTATTGTAGTTTTTTTTTTGTCTATAGGTATTTAAGTTTTGTTTTTAATTTCCTTTTTATTCCAAATTTATATTATTTTTTTTTGAGAGAATTTTAAGAAATGAGAAGAATGTATGAATGATTTATGATTTGTTTTCTGTAGGAGACTATTCCTGGAACTGCGGAAACTGCATGGTACCTGAAAGTTGGGATCGATTCCCCTCCCCACCCTTGCAAGGGAGCCATCCGAGTACCCCCAGGAATGGATGCAGACCAGGTGCTTGTGTCAACAACCAGATGAGTTATTCACCAGGGAAAACAACCCCAAGGTCAGGTCGTGGTAGAAATTTCCCCTGGGGTCAAGGTTTCGCAGGCGAGGAGAGGTTCAAAGGACCTCGATGCAGGAATGGCCAGGCGCCATACTGGTAAACTAAATTAATAAAAAAATGTCTTAGATCTCATATTGTAAATATAGATTGATGAGATTTTGCATCTAGAACGACTTATTTGCTTTGGGTCTTTTTTTCTCTTTCATTGTGATTCATTGCATTGGACTGTAATTATACGAGTTGTATAAGATGTTTTACAAAGTTGTATTATTTATGAACTAAATGTTATTGCGTTTTAGGATATTGTTTAGTGTTAACTCTATATAGCGACTCTTGGTAACAGTACGACATAACTCTAAATGTGACCGGTAATGAAAATCTTATGTATTGACGAAATAACTAAACAACGAGTGATTTTATGCTTTACTGGTATACACATATTATAATTTAGGTCCGATTGTCCGATTGAATTTCGTATACTTACTCGTGTCTTAACGTAGACAGTCATTAAGAACGGGTTTTCTCCAAATTGTCATTTACTTTGAGGTCTTCAAAGCTATTGTGTCGATGGGCTTGAAATTCGACTTACTTATTCTTTTTGCGATGTAGACGCTCACTAATAACGGGTTTCTCCATATTCTCACTTACTTCGAGGTCTTCAAAGCTATTCTCTCGATGGACTTGAAATTCGTCTCACGTAGTCCTTTCGCGATGTAGACGCTCACTAGGAACGGGTTTCTCCCTATTCACACTTCGAGATCTTCAAAGCTATTCCTCTCGATGGGCTTGAAATCCGACTTACTTATTCCTTTTGCGATGAAGACGCTCACTAAGAACAGGTTTCTCCATATTCTCACTTCGTGATCTTCAAAGCTATTCTCTCGATGGGCTTGAAATTCGGCACACTAGTTCCTTTCGCGATGTAGACGCACATTAAGAACGGGTTTATCCATATTCTCACATCGAGATCTTCAGGGCTATTCTCTCGATGGGCTTGAAATTCGGCATACTTGTTCCTTTCGCGATGTAGACGCTCACTAATAACGGGTTTCTCTATATTCTCACTTACTTCGAGGTCTTCAAAGCTATTCTCTCTATGGGATATTCTCTCTATGGGATATTCTCTCGATGGGCTTGAAATTCGGCATACTTATTTCTTTCGCGATGTAGACTCTCACTAGGAACGGGCTTCTCCATATTCTCACTTCGAGCTCCTCAAAGCTAGGTTTTCGATGGACTTGAAATTTGACTTACGTATTCCTTCGCGACGTAGGCGCTCATTAAGAACGGGCAAGGATTCTGTTTATAATGTGTCGCTATATAGAGTTTACGCTGTACTTTGATAATAATTCTTGCAATTTGCAAAAAAACTTAATATTTTAAAGTTAATTTATTGTACAAGCCCGCAAACCTGCAGTGGAGTGGCGGGGTGGGTTTTTGCTTTACAAACCCTCTCTCCTATAAATGACGAGACCAGTGCCCAACAGTGGGACGTTGAAAGGCTGCTAATAACCTTTTAAATACATATATAGTTTAATTCTCTCATTAAAGCCTTTACTAATATTTTATTGTTATTTTAAAGAAAAATACCAGTGTTTTAAAATTTTGATGGAATGGAGACACATAAATATTCTCTGCTTTATTTCAACAAGGACACATCTCAAATATATGCTTTTTACAGGTTATTAGTTTAAGTAAGAGGAAATTATAAAGTCCTTATATCCTATGTTCAATAAAGAACGTTGTACGCTAGATAAATAAATACACCGACATATTTGATGATATGTCATTGTTATGTTAAACCGAAATATGAAATTGCGTAATAATGTAAATTCAGTTTGATCATATGTGGTGACTAGCCACGGCCGAAGCCTCTTACCAGTCTAGACTTGAAGGAAAATGTATTACTAAAATGTGGGAACAAAGTACGATTTTCAGATGTGTCATTGTGGATTATTTTAATTTTTCGTTTGCATTTATGGTATTGTTTTTATACTAATAATATCCGCCTCATTGATTTTGTGTAAGGGTACATTTCATGAAATCCCAGATACGATTCCGTTCGGGTCAATATAGTGCCTAATCTCTCTAGGAATGTTGGACACAACTTATCCCTCTATTAGTGTAAATGAATAAACAGTGCATGATATATAAAAAATCTCACACAGTCGGCTAATCTCCATATGAGATTTGCCACCTTGATTGAAAGTAAATCAAACTTATATTAAAACAAATTCATATGTTTCGATATATTTATATGATTGGCCACTTTGACTAAAACATATCGGGAATATATTGAAACTATATCTTTTGCCAGATGGCTAATCTCCATATGAGATTGGAAATTATTGGTGAAAAACGGCCAAGAAGATATGAACATAAATTTTCTATAACAGCCTTCGCTGATTGCTTATCACTAAATGCAATTGGTCGATGACATATCTTTATATGAGATTAGCCACCTTGTCGAAAATTTTTCAGGGTAATATTAAAATTATGTAATGAACTTTAAAACTAAATAATAATCTTTATCTCTCAGATGACTGATCTCCAATCGCTCAGATGGCTAATCTAATCATATAAGATTGGACACTTTCTGTAAATCAGTCGCGTAATTAAATCGAATTCACTCTATTTCTCATTTAGATGACTAATCTCTATATGAGATTGATTGGCTAAATTGATAAAGCAGACTGGAGGATTTTTAATTCTAATTCTATATAATATGTCTCACTCAGATGCCAAGTTTCCATTTTGGTCATTATCTCCGAGGTAATAATAATTTCGTTGTGAATTTATTTAAACTTTTTAGTTTAGTTTAAGTTTTTCTTAGTTTTTTTTTCCCCCTTCCGGGTGTGTTTGAGTTCATTTTTTTCTCGCGTCTGTCTGAGCGTATGAGTTTAATTTTAGTTTTTGTGTACTATAGTTTTTTTCCTTTTATCTTTTCACCCTACTTTGTCTGGGGGAGTTTGTAAAAATTGTTTTTTTTTTCATATTCGTTGTATCATACAGTGACATGTTTGTTTGAATAAAACAGTACGCTGCGTGTATATTTTTTATTTACTTGTTTAGCAAAGAGGGTATTTACAGCATAGACCCACCACGCCGCTCCACAGCTCCATACCCAAGATATGCAGGATTCCTCATGTTTTCTTTCACCGTCAGTTTATTTTTGTAAAGAAACTTAATGTTACCTTGTGTATGCCTTAGTGTAAGATACACTCAGATGGGTTATCTCTATATGAGATTGGTCGCCATGGCCGAAAATCAGTCAAGAGAGTATTCAAATTAATAGATTATATCTTATTTATACTCTGATTAGTAATCTCTATATGAGATTTGTCGCCATGGCTGAAAATTAGTCAAGAGGTCAAATTAATTCATTATATGTTATACTCAGATGGGTAATCTCTATTTGAGATTTGTCGCCATGGCTGGAAATTAGTCAACAGGTCAAATTAATTCCTTATATGTTATACTCAGATGGGTAATCTCTATTTGAGATTTGTCGCCATGGCTGGAAATTAGTCAACAGGTCAAATTAATTCCTTATATGTTATACTCAGATGGGTAATCTCTATTTGAGATTTGTCGCCATGGCTGGAAATTAGTCAACAGGTCAAATTAATTCCTTATATGTTATACTCAGATGGGTAATCTCTATTTGAGATTTGTCGCCATGGCTGAAAATTAGCCAACAGGTCAAATTAATTCATTATATCTTATACTCAGATGGGTAATCTCTATATGAGATTTGTCGCCATGGCTGAAAATTAGCCAACAGGTCAAATTAATTCATTATATGTTATACTCAGATGGGTAATCTCTATTTGAGATTTGTCACCACGGCTAATAATTAGTCAACAGGTCAAATTAATTCATTATATGTTATACTCAGATGGGTAACCTCAATTTGAGATTTGTCGCCATGGCTAAAAATCAGTCAACAGGTCAAATTAATTCATTATATTTTATACTCAGATGTGTAATCTCTATAGAGATTTGTCACCATGGCTGAAAATTAATCAAGAGGTGTTCAAATTCAGGAGGCTAATCTCTATTTGAGTTTGCCTGCATTGGGGATACGTTATTCAAGAGGGTACTAAAAATAATTCATTTTAATAACTTAAATGGGTAATCTCTATATGAGATTTGCCGCTATGGCTAAAAATCTGCCGAGAGTTCAAATATTTTTTTTATAATGACGTTTTTTTAACTCTTGTCTGTATTATTTTGACCTAAAATGGCTAATCTATCAAATTTCTTTATGTTGTATTAAGTAATTTTTTTAGTTATGACGTTGTTGCTCTCGCAGCCTCAATTGACGCAAAACAAAATAAAAATATACGTTATATTTTTAATTAAACACTTTCTGTTAACATTTCTACGGCGTCCGTGTAAAAGAGGGTAGCAGAGATTTGTTTGTTTGCGTTTGACGTTTGGGGCAAAGTTTTTTATTAGTTTTCAGGTAAACTCGTGACGTATTTATTGTATAATTTTGTTATGTTTGCGAATTCAAATTCGAAATCAACAATCCTTTAACCAAGTAGGCTTTTGAATCGTCAAATATATTTATATGTCGGAGAATAAGAGCGAAAACGGAGAAGCATAAAGCACAGGGGCGTAGGGTTCTCCGCCGACATCGTTATGAATTGGTTCCCGATATCAATTTACACAAACTCATTAACACTAATAGCTAGGAACGCGACAGTTGCAATATTCGACCACTCCGGCCCACCGCCACTCGAAAACTGCCGAGAGACGCGCCGGACTGCCACTTATTGACTCTGCCCCTACGCCGATACAAAGATGGCGCCAGCGTTCCACAGACTCCTGCACTCCGACATATATGTATATTAAAAAAAACTTACTATCTACAATTTATATGTATGTATTTATTTCAAGTAATATATGTTTCCCTTTTAACGTACAAACTGCCAAAAGACTGCCTCATTGGTCTAGTGGTTAGCATGTTCGACTACAGACATGAGGTCCTGGGTTCGAGTCGTGGGTTGGGCCAATTCAAAAATCAATATTGAGTTTTTTGTTAAGATTTTCTGAATATTTGCCCGAAGTTGGGAAGTTGGCGGTGTGATCCACCCCCGTGCCTCGGAGAGCACGTTAAGCCGTCGGTCCTGCGCCTGATCTCCCTCCGATCGTGTCGGATTACCGTCACATCGGACTATGAGAGTGAAGGAATAGAGAGTGCACTTGTGTACTATGCCTGCCAATCCGCAGCGTGGTGGGTCTATGCTCTAAAAACCCTCTCTCATAAGAGCGAGGAGGCCTGTGCCCAGCAGTGGGACGTTAATGGGCTGCTACTTACCTTACCTAACGTATAAACACCGCCTACCTTCTCTCTCCTTTCTTTGACGGTTTCCTTATACGTGGGGTTGTCTGGAAGATATCGCTAAATAGCGATAAGACCGCCCATTGTACACTAGAATTATTTTAAGTTAAGTCATTGTATTATGTTTTTTTTGTGGTGTTCAATAAAGTATACTATCTATCTATCTATCTATGTTAGATAGTCTGTGATGTCATACTTTGACAATACACAAGAATTAGTGATGTGAACTAGTTTCGAAAAAAAAAAATAATTTTTTTATAAAACCATTAATATGGGTATTCATTTAAAAACCAATTATTATCACAAATATTTTTTCTAATTTCAATAACTGAACTCGATGGAAAACAGTGATGAATGACATTTATCACTGTACTACCTTTTGTACTTGTGTTTTATTAAGCATCAAGTATGATAATTGTGATGATGTAATCATCAAAATTACAAAAATAGTCAAAATGTCTTAATGCGATTTGACTCTTTGTATGTTAGATCGATATATTCTTTTTTTGGGGTTTATTTTCATTTAAAGAAAGATAAGCTAGATTAACAAATGTGCTGGGTTAAAAAATAAACATCATAATTACAAAAATGTCAAATGTCTTAAATGCGACTTGACTCTTCGTACGTAGGAACCATGGATATACTCATTTGGGGTTTATTTTTATTAATAAAAGATAACCTAGATTGACAGATGTGATATAATCATCATAATTACAAAAATATCAAATGTCTTAAATGCGACTTGACTCTTAGTACGTAGGAACCATGAATATACTCATTTTGAGGTTTATTTTTATAAAAAAGATAACATTTATTGACAAATGTGATATAATCATCATAATTTTCAAAAAACTCCGAATATCTTAAATGTGATTAGACTCTTAATATGTCGTCGTCGTCATCGTCGCTTCAACCGATGGACGTCCACTGCTGGACATAGGTCTCACGTAATGACGTCCACAAGATCCGATCTTGCGCCGCCTGGCTCCACTCCTGCGGGGTCGCCACTCCAGCTCCTTCGGCCCCCAACGTCCATCGGTCCTTCGGACTATGTGCCCCGTACATTGCCACTTCAGATTCGCGATCGGATCTCTTCATTTCTGATCCGCGTAGAGAAACTCCGAGCACAATCAGCGACTCCGTCTCAGAACGGTAGGTCATCAGTGGCAACATGCACTGTTCGAAGACTTTGGTCTTCAGGCACTGAGGGATATCGGACGAAAATATCTGGCGGTTGACCTCCTTCTCGAAATTGGACCTACCTAACTGGACTATGTGGCCCAGGTATGTGTACTCGTCAACTTTATATGTAGGGCCATCGATATACTGTTTTAAGGGGGTTTATTTTTATTAAATAAAATGCAGAAAAAGCGGTTTATTTTTTTATTATATCAGATATCTACGAGTAATAAATGGACGGACGTGTTCTACATTAAAACAAACATATAAATAATGGATCTACCCTGGAGTTATGTGAGCATTTTTAATTGTCAATCTTATATAGTTGCATAATAAATACAACATATGATATAAAAAAATATACTGAAAACGTTATTTATATACTATATAAGTCATTATGTATTGTACATTTAAAAAATATAAAAAAATATTATATATTATCTTTACTCAACCTATTAAGTGTAAAGTGTATACAGTCTTAATTATTTGTATTGAAAAAAAGGCAAAAAAATTCAAAAATATAAACGTTACAGGAAAAATTTTAATGGAAATTATGCAAATGATTAGATACCTTTTGTTATTTATCAATTAAATCAATAATATATTAAAAAAAAACAAAAAAAGCCAGAGATATTAAAAAAAATAAAACTTTTCTATTAGGTTATATTAAAATCAATCTTTTTCTTTATAAAAATGAAAAAAAAAAGGATAAGAAACATTAAAAAAAACCGAATGTTAAATGAAATAATTAAAACTTTTTTTCTATTATTTATTATTAAAACCAAATATTTCAATGAAAACGTTATTTTTGATGAACTTAAATGTCATTTTAATTAAGATTATTATTTAAATCGACCTTATATCAGTTTAGTTTACGGATTTTAAAAATAGGTTCCTTTTTTATCACCTATTTTATATGATATTATCTTTTATCCAGGGTAGGAATTTAGCTAAGTCAGTGAAAACAACGTAATGTGTTGGGTCGCATCTGTACTCGTTTTGCCTCGCCACGGAGAGAGAGACGAGGCCACGTAGGTACCAGGAGCCTTCAATCTCCATAACCCAACCACCTCCACTGTCGCCATTGCATACAGACGTACCTGATGATAAGGAAATATTAAAAAAACCCATGAAGTCAATAGATTTTAATGGCGTATTTGTTTAAAATATTTTCATTTATCTCCTTTTAGCAATTCTCCCCAGCTTTATACAGATTATATAACACATTGCGATAACTAAATTATATGGCTCGAAGGACCAAAATAATGTGCAGGAAAACCTTAAGGTAACGAATTCTATATAACTTTCTTAGCACTGCTTTATAAGTGACCATTTTTTGGAAGTGAAATTTTGTTATTGTGCCAATTTAGAGCTTGATTGTGATCATACCTGATGGTAAGTGATGATAATCTGTTAAGAGGCAATATGCTTATTTAAATGGATATAGTACTTTTAAATTGTAGTAGCTTTTACAACGTTAATAAATTATAAATTTATAATAAAAACACTACATTCCACCGCTTTTTAATACAACTAAACAGATTCACTAACTAATCTTTAAAACTATACACATGTTAACGGTCATTAAGTGCAGATATTCTCTCCGGACTACAGCTAGTTTCATTTATTTTAAAAACATTTTCAGTAAATATTCACTGCTTTTAAAAGAAATAATATATACAAGGTTATACGTAATTTGACATAATCCTGTTAGGAGGTGAAAGAGATGACTATTTGTGATAGGTAAATCACGTGTTGTTTGCTTTTATCAAATTTAAATAGATTGCTTTTCTATAATAAACTTTTGAAGATGCAATCTCCATTTCTTTTTAAAACGTGCGTAAAAATACACGTCAGAAGTGAAACTTTGGCAAACTAATTTTTAAGTCTTTTTTATATTTATACAAATCTAAAACTTTAGATTTCCGAAACTTAAGGGAGGGAAAACGAAGATGTGTAAGCGATTTGTCATAAAAAATATTAAAATTGTCGAAAATTGATACAAATAATTTACTGAAATCTCAAATGACGAATCTATAATATAAAAATGAATAGCAAAATGTGTTGGTAAGCGCATAACTCAACAAATACTGAGTCAATTCTGCCAATTCTTTTTTTTAAATGTTCGTTGAATCCCAAGGATGGTTTTTACGGCGAGAAAAGTTCGAATAATTCCAGAGGAAACCCGCTAAAAACAGCCCTTTTCTATTTCCTATAAAAACGTTTTCTAACTAAAATGTAGTGTCAATTTGCACTTTATTACCGCTGCGCAAAGTTCAAAATCAATTGAATAGTCTCAAAATGTAAGATATTTAGTACTGCTGTAATTTCATTTCGAAAATCATTCGTAAAACTGAAATCTGCCACATTTCAAATCTTTTTGACTGAACGAAGTCAGTCAGGTCTGCTAGTTGTAAATAAAAATGTCACATGTTATTTGTAAATATTAAAACTATCTAACCTTCAAACAAATTGGCATAACAAACGCTGCACATCTTCATGTCTCTAATCATCAAATTTTACCCTGATGCGCTTAAAGAAGTTTCACTTCAAAATGCGATAAGACAAAAATGGTTCACTTTTCGTCGTTGTTTTACGAATAACATTGTATATTTATGTTAAAACATTAATTAATCAAATAAATGAAAACTTTTTAAACAAATACGCGATAAAAATCTCTGAAATAGATTGGTTTTATTATAAAAACATTACCCTACGTTGCAGGGTTAATATGTTTTCAATTAACATGCACTTTCATGCAATTTACAACGAATTAATTCGTCAAAAAAAAAAGCCAGGAAATTCTAAGCGATAGTTTTGTTAATGCGTGTGTTTGGACAGTGTATTTTGCGGCATTATCTATAAAACCTTTTAATAAGTAGTTTTTCATCTGATAAGATATTAACATAAAGGAAAACGAGCCTAGGATATTTGTTGATGTGAATACGCCTTTATAATCGCATACATTGGGAGACAATGATAACAAAATCAGGGGATAATGTTTTGTGTTGTAGCTACAAATCTATCAACTCTATCCCAAATTCAATAACATCAATGGATAGCTAAAGGAGTAAAGAATTTATTACGCTTAGTAAGGACTGTTATACATCGCGCGCGGCGGATGGGGAGCTCTGTTACTAGACGTATTCACGTACAAGAAACCGCCGTGTTGTAGCAGGGATGCGAGTACT
The DNA here is from genome assembly GCA_015832385.1 of Elymnias hypermnestra. NCBI lineage: Eukaryota > Metazoa > Arthropoda > Insecta > Lepidoptera > Nymphalidae > Elymnias > Elymnias hypermnestra. The sequence continues at coordinate 36,784 of JACTOM010000450.1, read as the reverse complement.
CGCTTTGCTAGCAAAGGCCCCGGGTTCGATCAAGGGATTTAGGAAGTTGCATTCTCTGAATTATTATAATATAATTCTGAATTTAACTGCCTCATTGGTCTAGTGGTTAGCATGTTCGACTACAGACATGAGGTCCTGGGTTCGAGTCCCAGGTCGGGCCAATTCAAAAACCAATATTGAGTTTTCTATTAAGATTTTCTCAATATTTGCCCGAAGTTGGGAAGTTGGCGGTGTGATCCACCCCCGTGCCTCGGAGAGCACGTTAAGCCGTCGGTCCTGCGCCTGATCTCTCTCCGGTC
>JACTOM010000450.1:11147-35515 GCA_015832385.1 Elymnias hypermnestra | reverse complement strand
GTGTCGGAGGGCAGATATCTGTGGAACGCTGGCGCCATCTATCGGCGTCGACAGAGTCAATGGTGGCAGTCCGGCGGGAGTCACTCGACAGTTGTCGAGTAGCGCTCGATCGGAACAGTCAACTGTTGAAACTGTCGCGTTCCTAGCTATTAGTGTTAATGAGTTTGTGTAAATTGATATCGGGAACATTAAGTGATTGAACATTATAAACCGAGTTAATTAATAAAGTGTTTGATTGCACCAACATTACCCACGAACGTCCACAGAATAAGAAATGAAATAATGAATCCAATTAATAACGATGTCGGTGGAGAACCCTACGCCCCTGTGCTTTATGCTGCTCCGTTTCTCTCTTATTCTCCGACATATATACAAATGTAAAAACGTAGATTTCCGACACTTAGAGGGAGGCACAAAGAAAGGTATGGTAATGATTTTAATTGCCATTAAAATATCAAAACTGTCGAAAATTAATACAAACAATTTATTGAAATCTCTAATGGCGAACTGTAAATAAAAATGCCATGTGTTTTATGTAAATTCTAGAAATAATTAATTAAATTTTGTTTTGGAATATGTTTCTTACGATATCACATTACAAATCATTGCATTTTTCATCTTTTCTGTATTAAAATATAAATGTATTATATTTCTTTGTATTTTTTAAATTATTTACTTCAAATCCATTATTACATTATTGACAAAAAAAAACGTTCTATTACAAAAGCATATAAATTATTATATAACTTAAATATACAATTAACCATGATAACATTATATCGAACCTTAACATTAATACAGACAAAATAAAAGTAGCTAAAATGCGCCACAGAAGCAAATGGATGGGTGCCCATAAGGCTGGCAGCGTTACCTCTTTGGACAGCGATACTTATACGCTGTCCGAAGTACCACCTGGCCTTAGGGTCACGGGTGACATCAACTAAGTGAGATGAGATTTCTTTCAAAAAGCTTTAAACCTCAGGACCACGGTCCCTATGTCTCCACGCCAAAATGCACAAATATGTATTCTAAAGATTGTTTTGGAATTGAAAATTTAGATAAGAGAATTATATTAAATGATTAAAAACGAATGGCAAATTAATATGCCACATTTTTTTTGTGAATATTTAAACTACCTAACCTTTCAGCAATAAAAATTTTACCCTCATGCGCCTATAGAAGTTTCACTTCAAAAAACAGCACTGAAACACAAAATTAAGACAGCTGACGTCTCGACCCGGGTTAACGACCTCTAGCCGCCGCGGCCGCGGCCGCCGTACGCTGCGAGCGCGTTCCCAGTTTAGCTGTACTAACATAATGGACTGTAGATAATGTTAATAAAACGTTTTCAAAATATATGAATATCAATTATCAATAGAACTGAAACAGCACTGGAACCTAGGACCTTAAAATTACCTGAACAAATCGACAACTAGACCAATAAAGCAGTTGTTATCCAACCCTTCAAATATTTGTTGCAAATTTTTAAGCAATCTCGACAAATACATTATCTAAGTTGACACGTTTTATTCATTAGAATATTGAAGCCTTTTCAAGAAACTACCCTCTCTTTATAAACGTTCCCCGTTAGGTTATTGTTATATGTACATTTCAAGAAGTTATCGTAATTTTGTGAGAAAACATACTTTTTCTTGTGCCGGTATATTCGTTAGCTGTTCCTGGAATAGATATGAAGGTGATTACCGTTTCATATATAACTAGCGCGCTAATTCATATGCTTCAGAAAAAAGGATATAATGAGTCAACCTTAAAAGATAGACATATTCTATAACTAACATTTTTGTAGAACTATTTAAGAGAAACAATCCCGCTATACAAGATTATTCCGTAACTTTCACTGTTTAGGCACGCTGCGAAAGCTTTTAAAGGATATAAATTTTGCCCGTTTTTGTAACATTTTTCATCATTGCAGCACTCCTATTTATCGTAACGTGATTTTATTTAGCCTATAGCCTTCTTTGATAAATGGGCTATCAAACACTAAAAGATTTTTCCAATTCGAACCAGTAATTCCTGAGATAAGTGCTTACAACTAAACAAACACTCCAGCTTTATAATATTAGCATAAATGGATAGTTATTTACGATCTCTAAGACAGTATTGTTGAGAAAGACATTATATAAATAAAATTTAAAAACAACTATTGATTTATCATCTAAATAACTTTTAGTTATGTTTAATTTGATACAACTAAAGTTACCCCTAATTCCGTTACAACTTAGTCTCTAAATGAGTTCAAAAATAGTCGGGCCAGAACTCATACATGCGTTTAGTTAAAAACGTAGTAATTTCTCATACTTTTATACGATATAACACTTTAAAAAACTATAAATTTACATACTAGTGATATTTGACCTCTATATGACCTTCCATATGTAAAGCACTTAGATGATAAGCTTGACGTGATGATGATGATGTTATTGTAATCACAAGTAGATTTTACAATAACTATTAATATATACACGTAAATCATTTTCTCTTATAATTAAAATAAGTTAAACAGAAGGGTAGTTTGAAATTATTGAATTTATTCTTCGAAATAAACCCGTTAACGGTTCTACGGGTAGTATAAGATTTTTGTAGTCTATAAACCTTTGAAGGATCGATCGAATTATCAATGTCGGTTAAAAAAGGTAAAATATTTTGTCAGACCTTAAAATAACCCATTAATGGCCTCTCCATTGAAGTAAACACCAAAAAGTTTATTGCGCTTTCGTAGATTTAGAAAAGGCCTATGATCGAGTCGTGAAGAATGAGCTGTGGTCAACGTTATCTACGTATGAGGTGAGAGGTAATCTGATTCAAGCATTGAAGTCTCTCTATGAGGGTTCTAGTGCTTGTGTCAGAATAAACGGAGGAGGTGTTCGACAGGGATGTGTTGCGTCGCCATGGCTGTTAAACCTATTCATGGATAACTGTTTAACAGATTTAAAAGAAAGTATGTATGGGTTAAGAATGAATGAATTACTCATCAAATGTTTACTCTACGCTGATGATCATGTAATACTTGCGTCATCCGCTAATGAGCTACAGGAGATGCTAAATATTATGAATGAAGCTTTGAAAGGGAAAGGAATCAAAGTGAATGTAAACAAAACGAAAGTTATGCTTTTTGAAAGAGATGAATCTATGATGAATGGCAATATTTAGATAGATGAGGAACAAGTGGAAGAGGTGAAAGAATTTGTATACTTGGGATCTAAATTTACAAAAGATGGAACATGTGAAAGTGATATTGAAAGGAGAGTGAATGCAGGAAATATGGTAAATGGTGCTCTGTACGCCTTGATGAATAGCCAGATGGTGTCTCAAAGGGCTAGACTGGCAGTGCATGCTGGAGTGTTGGTGCCAACACTTATGTATGGTAGTGAAAGTTGGGTATGGCAGAAGAATCACAAAAGTAAAATAAATGCGGTAGAGATGAGAGCGTTGAGAAGCATGAGTGGATTAAAACTGAGTGACAGAGTAAGAAATAGTGTGATAAGAGAACGTTGTGGTATAAAAGAAGACGTAGTGACTAAAATTGAGAAAGGTATGCTTAGATGGTTTGGGCATGTAGAGAGAATGAATGAAAGGAGACTGACAAAAAGGATTTATGAGTCAAGAGTGAATGCGAAAGTTGGAAGGGGAAGACCAAGGCGAACGTTCCTGGACCAAATCCAGGACATTTTAAATAACGGCCAGGTCAAGAGTACTCTAAACCGACGAACTTGTATGAAAGGTTCAATGAGAATGAAAGAAGCGAAGGAGATATGCAAGGATCGTGGCAAGTCGAAGGATGTTGTCTCTGCCTACCCCTATGGGAATGAGGCGTGATGCTATTTATGTATGTACTTTTAGATAAGAAATGAAATAAATCACAGCTGATTTGTTTTCAATATGAAAATTTCTTATAAAAATAGAAATAAATTACTTTTACGTATTTTAATTTATTTGACTGCCTCATTGATCTAGTGGTTTGCATGTTGGACTACAAATATGATAGATCCTGGGTTCGAGTTGGGCCAATTTAAAATCGATATTGAGTTTTCTAGTCAGATTTTCTCAATATTTGCCTGAAGTTGGGAAGATGGCGGTGTGATCCACCCCCGTGCCTCGGAGGCGCACGTTAAGCTGTCGGTCTTGCGCCCGATCTCTCTCTGGTCATGTCGGATTGCCGTCACGTCGGACTATGAGAGTGCACTTGTGTACTATGCCTGCCAATCCGCAGTGGAGCAGCGTGGTGGGTCTATGCTCTAAAAACCCTCGCTCTTCGGAGTGAGGAGGCCTGTGCCCAGCAGTGGGACGTTAACAGGCTGCTACTGACTTTCTTTTACTTATATTAATATTGCAAATGGATCTTCTGGTGAAACAGTAATTTATTAGGAATTTTATTGTACGGTTCGACGCTTGGATTAGTTCAATATTGTTTATTCGTTTCTGGTTTTTCAATCAATATATAATCTATTGGAATGTCTGTATATTTGTTTGTTTGTGAAGAAATTTGATGATTTCGTTTTATGACGCTTAATTTATCAGATTTTTGCATGTTTTTTTGTCACAACCCAAAATAGTGTAATCTATTTTTATAAAACATTTGTATATAGTACCGGGTCGTTTCTTATAGAAGGGTCACATATGTTATGAGAATATTGGTGGAGGCCACAAATGTTACCAGGATATCGGTGCGGGCCACAAGTGTAATGAGGATATTGAGAGTGTAATGAGCATATTCGGAATGTTTTTTAGAATATTGGGATTGTTATGAGGATATTGGTGCAGGCCACAAATGGTATGAGAATATTGGTGGAAGCCACAAATTTTACCAGGATATCGTTGCGGGCCACAAGTGTAATGAGGATATTGGGAGTGTTATGAGCATATTCGGAATGTTTTGAGTATATTGCGAATGTTACCAGGATATCGGTGCGAGCCACAAGTGTAATGAGGATATTGAGAGTGTAATGAGCATAGTCGGAATGTTTTTTAGTATACTGAGAATGTCATGAGGATATTGGTGCAGGCCACATATGTTATGAGAATATTGGTGGAGGCCACAAATGTTACCAGGATATTGGTGCGGGCCACAAGTGTAATGAGGATATTGGGAGTGTAATGAGCATATTCGGAATGTTTTGAGTATATTGCGAATGTTACCAGGATATTGGTGCAGGCCACAAATGTTATGAGAGTATTGGTGGAGGCCACGAATTTTACCAGGATATTAGTGCGGGCCACAAGTGTAATGAGGATATTGGGATTGTTATGAGCATATTCGGAATGTTTTGAGTATATTGGGAATGTTATGAGGATATTGGTGCAGGTCACAAATGTTACCAGGATATTGGTGCGAGCCACAAGTGTAATGAGGATATTGAGAGTATAATGAGCATATTCGGAATGTTTTTTTGTATATTGGGAATGTTATGAGAATATTGGTGGAGGCCACAAATTTTACCAGGATATTGGTGCGAGCCACAAGTGTAATAAGGATATTGGGAGTGTAATGAGCATATTCGAAATGTTTTTTAGTATATTGAGAATGTCATGAGGATATTGGTGCAGTCCACAAATGTTATGAGAGTATTGGTGGAGGCCACGAATTTTACCAGGATATTGGTGCGGGCCACAAGTGTAATGAGGATATTGGGAGTGTAATGAGAATATTCGGAATGTTTTTTAGTATATTGGGAATGTTATGAGGATATTGGGGCAGGCCACAAATGTTATGAGAGTATTGGTGGAGGCCACGAATTCTACCAGGATATTGGTGCGGGCCACAAGTGTAATTAGGATATTGGGAGTATTATGAGCATATTCGGAATGTTCTGAGTATATTGGGAATGTTATGAGGATATTGGTGCAGGCTACAAATGTTATGAGAGTATTGGTGGAGGCCACGAATTTTACCAGAATATTGGTGCGGGCCACAAGTGTAATGAGCAGGCCACAAATGTTATGAATGGGCCACAAATGTTATTAGCGGGCCATATATGTTATGAAGACATTGGTGCGATCTACAAGTGTTATCAGGACACTGGTGCGGTTAACATTTCATCAAGTAAACACATTATTTTAGAAAAAACTATGTTTTTTGCAATTTTAGCCATGTTTACTATTATTTGTTAGTTAATGGGCCGCATCGTAGTGTCTTACGGACCGCCAGTTGTCGACCCCTGTGTTACTACTACTATCCAATAAACTAATAAACTTGTAAAACCTAGTACACTTATTGTCTATGAAGTGTATGAGTAAAAGTGATGAATTCCTGAATTTACGATGTAAATACTGAGATAGAAGGGTGTTTTGCCTTCCTTTGATTTGTTTATAGTTCGTTCCCGTTAAGAATGTAGTGATTCATCATCGAACCCGCCCCCTAATAAATGAAATCTTTTCAATTTACAAGGTTAAGTTGAAGGCATCAACAACAATTATTACTCACTGCATTCTTAACGCGAACGAACAATAGTGAATATTACTTATATACACTATAAGGTCATTTCAAGGTCACGCGTTAATTGTGTTACACTTCAACAACTCACCGTCCCTGTATCCGGCGCAGAATGTATATTCTTTGTCAGTGAACTTGTCAAAGAAGGCACTGTAGGATCGAATGCAGGTCTCCTGGTCTACTACTGGCATTTCTACTAAAGACAACTCCTCAGTAGCCACGCCTGTGTCATCGAAACCCCATCCAACAACCTGTATTCATATTTCAATGTTATTTTCTTTCGTATTTAATAATACAGCATAGATTTATTCGATATAATAGTCACACAGAAAAAAATGTTTTACGCTCGCATTTAAAAGATAACTCTGTATATTTTTTTTTCAAAATAAATTTTATTAATGATGTAATATTTAGGTTTATTTTTAACCCCCCAGGTGTTCCATTTGTTTTTTTTTAATAACTCCTTTAACCCAATGTTTTATTTAGTATTTTAAACGGGCAAAATATATGTAAAATGGATTCCAGAAGTCGATATATACAGGGTTATTCATAAGTCAACGTATTTGCAATAATTTAAACCCCCATATGCATTATGCAGTGTGGCTTCAAAGTTTATTACATCAAAAGTGTCCTTTTATATCTCATTATCAATATAAAAACAAAACAATCGATTCAAATTTAAAAATGCGAGACGAAAAATCACTTTCCACTGAAGTTCGTTGAAAAAACTTTATCGAACAAGGTTTGCAGATTATTTAAAAAAAAACATCTGTCTTTCTTGCTTTGTATAAAAACTGGGAAGTTATTTCATAGAAACTTTTAAAATAATTTATCAAAAGTCCATACAATTACTAAAACAATATAAAAATTCCATAGAAATACTAAGACAATACAAAACTACTAAAATAATACAAAAATTCCATAGGAATACCAAAACAATACAATAATTCCTATAACATTAATGAAACAATATTCAAATTGCATAGAAATGTTAAAACAATACAAAAACCACTCAAATAATACAAAAATTGCATAGGAAAACCAAAGCAATAATTCTCATAACATTACTAAAACAATATAAAAATTCCATAAGAATATCAAAACAATATAATAATTCCCATAACATTACTAAAACAAATAAAAATAAAAATTAGATAGAAATACTAAAACAATACAAGAACGACTATAATAATACAAAAATTCCAGAGGAATACCAAAACAATACAATAATTCCCATAACATTACTAAAACAATACAAATACTACTAAAGTAATACAAAAATTCCATAGGAATACGAAAACAATACAACAATTCCCATAACATTACTAAAACGATACAAAAACTACTAAAATAATACAAAAAATCCATAGGAATATCAAAACAATATAATAATTCCCCTAACATTACTAAAACAATACAAGAACTACTAAAACAATACAAAAATTTTATAGGAATACCAAATCAATACAACAATTCCCATAACATTAATAAAACAATATGAAAATTAGATAGACATACTAAAACAATACAATAACTACTGTAATAACACAAAAATTCAATGGGAATACCAAAACAATACAGTAATTCCCATAACAATACTAAAACAATATAAAAATTCCATACAATTACTAAAATAATACCCCATATAATAAAAAATATATTCAAAATCAAAATATATAAATAAAATTCGCTTTTCTTTGAGAATTCTATTCTTTAAAAATCGGTGCAAAAGTTTTTCGTTTTATTTCAAATGAAATAGACTAACTGACAGCTAGAGCAGAAATGAATAACAATCACGCGTAATTAGTCACATACGACAATAATTGATTAAACTATCTCCACAATTTAAGAATGTTCAACATGGTACCGATAATTCAATAACCTTTTAACTGTAATTTGACCAGATTTGGGCAAGAGAAGATCTTTGCGTTGAGGTAAATAGTTTAGTTTAAGTTGAGCTACTCACAGAACCCTTTTTGCCGATGACGTAACTCAATGGAACTTGGTTTTCTGGCCAAAGACAAGCCGCCCTGATGAAGTCGGTATACTCCACCGACTTACGCATTTTGAGAATGCTCAAATCTCTGGCGTAAGGCGTTTTATTGTATTCCGGATAAACGATGATTTCTGAAACCTAAAGAAGAATACTTTATACAAATGGATATAAGCTGAAGAGTTTGTTTGCTTGAACGCTTTAATCTCAGGAAGTATTGGAGAGATTTATTTAGGAAGGCTATAGGCTATAAATCATCACGATAAGGCCAATAAAAGCCGTGCAATAAAGAAGACTGTTTCAAAATCGGATTTTTCACCCTTTCGAGACCATCTGCTACGTGCGCTACGTAAACGGTTAAAGTTACGCAAAAATCATGTATGACAGAAATATTCCTCTTTAAATTTCCTAAAAAAAAGTCTGCGGCAGTATATGTCTATCTTTTACAGTTGGCTCACTATAACTATTGTTATGCTAAACAAATTTTTAAAATCGCAGCAATAGTTCCTGAGATTAACCTATAAGCTTTATAAAATGAGATAGATGTGGTGTCTGGTGGAATTTTGATACAAATAATAGTGTAAAGTGAGTTTTACTTACAAATCTAATCTCTACACCTTCGACAGAGGTTCTCAAATTGTGTTTGCCCAAGTAAATGCTGAGAGTGTTCTTGTTCACGGGTTTGGCCGAGTTCTTGCGAGTCACGCAATGAGCTGCTGTGATAACGTGTTTGTGGGATACAAGAGTACCTCCACAAATGTACTTTCCATCGACATTCTGAAAGAAAAATTCAGTAAAATCTGGATAAATATGAGTTAAAGACTGACGCTTTAAAATTCTGCTATCGGATTAGAGATATCCCTGGAACCACATGGCGTAGAGACTTGAAATTTGGTAGGATTATTCCTTTTGACGCGTAGAGGTCAGCTAAGAACGTATTTTACAAAATTCCACCTCCAAGGGGGGTCGTGGGTGTGTTAACTATTGACTCGTCACATAAGCTGTCGTTGTCGTCGCTTCAACCGATGGACATCCACTACTTGACATAGGTCTCACGAAATGATGCCCACAAGGCCCGATCTTGTGCCGCCTGGCTTCAGCGGCTACCGGCGATCCTCCTTATATCGTCGGTCCACCTTGTGGGGGTCTTCCTACACTGCGGCGTCCGGTGCAGGGTCGCCATTCCAGCACCTTCCGGCCCCAACGTCCATCGGTTCGTCGGACTATGTGCCCCGCCCATTGCCACTTCAGGTTCGCGATTCGTAGGGCTATGTCGGTGACTTTGGTTCTGCTACGGATCTCCTCATTTCTGATTTGATCGCGTAGAGAAACTCCGAGCATAACCCTCTCCATCGCACGCTGAGTGACTCTGAACTTTCGAATAAGGCCCATAGTCAGCGACCACGTTTCTGATCCGTAGGTAAGCACTGGCAACACGCACTGTTCGAAGACTTTAGTCTTCAGGCTCTGAGGCATATTGGACGAAAAAGTCTTCCGGAACTTCCCGAACGCTGCCCAACCGAGTTGGATTCGGCGGTTTACAGCTTATGTATGTATGTACAGAAGACAAGCTGTGAAGACTTGAAATTTGGTAGGAGTATTCCTTTTGACGAGTACAGGTCAGCTAAGAACGCATTTTACAAAATTCTTCCCCCAAAGGGGGGTTGCGGGGGTGTTATAAGCATGTTTCTTATTTGTAATACAATTTGCCTATATTATTATTATTTTTTGATTGGAAATGTCATTAGCTGTTATCCCTACTGGCTATACAGCGTAACCGGAGAGAGGGACGGGCTCTATGGAGGCCGCCACTTCTCTCTCTAATAGAAAACGCCGCACCAAGGATGTCTCCTATGAGACCGAGTCTCGGCTTGGAACGACATTATCATGTATCATCATATCGGACGATTGTGGGGGGGAGGGGGAGTGTATGTGGAGAACTGATCAAGAATTTCCCCTGGAGCGTGTGTGGGGTCCGAGTGACGTCAGAAATCGGGGACCTCGACTCCGCCTATATTAATGAAAATGCTACCCAAACAACGATCCACGCAAACGAAGTCGCGGGTTCAGCTAGTATATTTGTATATATATAAGAGATATCCAGGTATCTATTGACTCATCACGATATCTCTGGAACCATAAGGCGAGATGACAGCTAAGAACGGATTTTACGAAATTCCACCCGCAAGGGAATTTGAGGGGGCATTATACGTATGCAACTGGCTCATTGGTCTAGTGGATAGCATGTTCGACTACAAACATGAGGTCCTGGGTTCGAGACCCGGGCCTGAAGTTGGGAAATTGGCGGTGTGATCCACCCACGTGCCTCGGAGAGCACGTTAAGTCGTTAGTCCTGCGCCTGATCTCTCTCCGATCGTGTCGGATTCCCATCACATCGGACTATGAGGGTGAAGGAATACAGAGTGCACTTGTGTACTATGCTTGCCAATCCGCAGCGGAGCAGCGTGGTGGGTGCTCTAAAAACCCTCGCTCCTCGGAGTGAGGAGGCCTGTGCCCGGCAGTGGGACGTTAATGGGCTGCTAGTTACTTACTTTTATACGTATGTTTCTTATTTGTAAAAAATTTGCTTAAATTAAAGAGTTCAGCTAGTACCTTTGTAACTGAGACTTGTTTTCTTAGATTTCTTGAGGTTTACTTCTACAACTGGAACTAATAGCTTGTCAGGGCCCTAGTCTTTTCGAATTGTCTATATGGCTCAGAAGCCTGGACACACAAGGCCACTGATAGGCCACGATTACTTGAACCCATTTTCCTTAAAAACTACTGGTTCCAATTGAAAAATTCGTATATTATTGGATGGTCTATTTATTTTAGAAGGCTATATAATAGCTCGGGTCAGTGACCTCTGCTAGCTGCGGGCGCGCGGGCAGCTAGAGGTCGTTGACCCGTTTCTTTTTTAGCTGGGAAATGCTTTAACGCACTCCGACTATCGGGAGTGTGGGACTCACTGATGAGATAGAATACCCACTAAAACCCAGCGGTGCCATGTCATCCTAAGGTGGGACACCAGCGACTTGCTTGCAAATTTCAATATGGTGTCCCGGTTGAAGCCAAATCAAGATTGAAGGCTGTGGGACGAACAGGGGCATCAGGAGGTCGTTGACCCGGGCTGAGACATCAGCTGTTTTAAATTTGTGTTTTTTTTAGTAAAATAATGTTAACTTTTTAAAAATATGATTTTTTAATCAGGATCGATTTCTATTCTGTCCAATTATCAAAGATGTCATTAGTACTGTCATCTGTCTTCGTTTTCAGGAGCGGTCTCCTAACACCTTGCATATACAGAGATATATATTACATGCAGTCCAAATTGTTATACCTGAATTTGATAGAGAGCTATTTGCCATGGATATTGACCTTCCAGGGTAGGCTTGCCATTGACCACCAGGAGATTGGGATTGTTCCTGGTCACTTTTCCACATTGCTCCTGAAAAAAAGACATACTTTTATCTCATGACATTCCTGCTGGTTTGTATACATAGAAAACTAAAAAAACAAATGATCACCATAAAAGAGCTTATAACGTGTGAACCTTAAGAGATAGAAAAATGTTACCCAGGACTTTTTTTTAGTATCTTTTATGAGGAACAATTCCGTCATACATCGTTATTGCGTAACTGTAACCGTTTACACAGCGCACGCAACGGAAGCTCTCAAAAATATCTTCCCCAATATTTGCAACATTTTTCATTCTATCGGTCGTATAGTGTTATATAACCTACAGCTTTAATTTTATTTCGAACCTGAGATTAATGCACTCAATTAAACACACAAACACTCTAACTTTACGATTTATATACATAAAAAGTCCTAGAGTTTATCAGCGATATCTCCAGAACCACTCAACCGATTTTGACGACTTTTTTTACATATTTCTGGATTTTTTCAAATCAAAACATAGAATAGGATTCATTTTAATGACTAATACAGTTTTTTTATTGTAATTTGTTTCATAAACCGCGTTATCGTTATTAAAGTCCGACATTAAAATGTTAGCTAGTTTAGATTTCGTTATTTTAATATCTAATAACGTCTTTATTATATATACAGATTTAATTAATTAACTAAATCGTTATTCATTATCAAAACATGATAAGGAAATGGCATTAGAATGGCCTACACATCTATAAACATTTCCGTGTTCATCTTATATTGACTGTCGTCTTATAAAGCTTAAGTCTGTTAAGTTGAACGTGTTTTTCTCATAAACTAATGGTTCCAATGGAAAAATTCTTTCGGTATTGGATAGCCCATTTATCTAGAAAGGCTACAGGCTATGTAACATCACGTTACTACCAATAGGAGCAGAGCAACAAAGAAATATGTTGCAAAAGCTAAAGTAAACTCCTTTGCTTACACTGTGTAAATAGTTTAAGTTACGCAACATTTATGTATGACGGAATTGTTCCCCTTAAATAGTTCTAAAAAAAAGTCTATGATAGCATATATCTTTTAAGGTTTGCTCACTATAACCTCTTTTATCGTAATCAAATTCGTTCCCTCAATCTTATGTGACGCCGACGTTATTATGCAAGAGAAAACATTAAATTGTTCCGTATCATTTGAAATGTACTGAATTTAAAAAAAATCTTTCATTCACACCAAATATTACCTAATATATATTTTCCATAATATTTGTGGCCCACGCCAATATCCTCAAAACATTCCCAATATCCTCATTACACTTGTGGCCCGCACCAATAACCTGATAACATTTGTGGCCTGCACCAATATCGTCATAACATTCATAACGTACTCAAAACATTCCGAATATGCTCATTACAATCCCAATATCGAAATAACATTTATGGCCCGCACCAATATCCTGGTAACATTTGTGGCCTCCACAAATATTCTCATGACATTTGTGGCCTGCACCAATATCCTGGTAACATTTGTGGCCTGCACCAATATCCCAATAAGATTTGTGGCCCGCACCAATATTCTGGTAAAATTTGTGGCCTCCACAAATATTCTCATAACATTTGTGGCCTGCACCAATATCGTGGTAACATTTGTGGCCTCCACTAATATTCTCATAACATTTGTAGCCCGCACCAATATCCTGGAAAAATTTGTGGCCTCCACCAATAATCTAATAACATTTGTAGCCCGCACCAATATCCTTGTAAAATTTGTGGCTTCCACCAATATTCTCATAATATTTGTGGCCTGCACCACTATCCTAATAACCTTTGTGGCCCACACCAATATCCTTGTAAAATTTGTGGCCTGCGTCAATATCCTGGTAACATTTGTGGCCTCCATCAATATCCTAATAACATTTATGGCCCGTACCAATATCCTGGTAAAATTTGTGGACTCCACAAATATTCTTATAACATTTATGGCCCGCACCAATATCCTAGTAAAATTTGTGGACTCCACAAATATTCTCATAACATTTGTGGCCCGCGCCAATATCCTCATAACATTTGTGGCCCTTTTATAAGAAAAGGTTGCCGATCCCTGACATATATCATAACTCATATCACTATAAGTCACAGTGAAACGTGGTCGGTTTAATAAGTTGATTATAAATACCACTTGTTAATATAATTGTATACAACAATTAACTTTACATAACGTTTTTCCGCAATATAACAACTTCTCAGAAGACATACACAAAGTGGTTATTTTTTGTGACTTCTGAGAAGATCATATTCTATATTTCCATATTGATGACGATTAACCAATGACGTAATCTACTAAATATAGCTTCGCGTTAATGTCATCGTACTATTTATATAGACAGAAAACATTGATGTTTGTCCGTAGAAATCTCAATACCTACTGAACCTAATTTGATAATTCTTTCACCAATATATAGATATTTTATTAAAAAGTAACATAAACTACTAAGATCCCCAAATCCCAACTATCTGTCAATAAAAAATCATCAAAATTTGTTCAGTGGTTTTAGTTATTAAACCTTACAATCAGATAATAGTATAAATAAAACCCCTATTGTTTTCGCACAATGGGATGACAATTTCACTTTTCGGCCCCTGTATGCGGGACAAAAGTGCCTCGTTCTCTACCGGGTAGATACCACACCACATGGATCATTTGAAGTACAAAAATACAGCGTCAAATACCTCAAAATTTCGTGGGTGAGAATGCCCTATTTTTCTTCCACTGGGATGAAAGGAAAATAATTACGAATTTAACTATCGTCTGGTTTTTCAAACTGCCTCTGACACTATATCAAAAAGGGAGAGAAGGAGGCACTTTTCTCCCGCAAACAGGCGACGAAAAGCAAACTTTTCTGTTCCTATTGTAAGAAAGAAATTCTCGATACAAATAAATAAAGTTCGATTGTACATAACTTTTTTAACCAGCTTTTTATTAAATGGATGTATAAGTCTGACTGTATGTTTGTTCCGGCTCATCTCTGAAATGTCCGCACCAATTTTGACGCTTATAAAGAGTATAGGCTACATATCATTGAAAATAAGGTGTTGTGATAACAAAATTAAAACGATTGTCTTAAAAGACGGCATAGATATTGCTATAGCAACGTAGGCTCTCATTAAGAACGGGTTTCCCGTATTGTAAGTTTTAACTCACCGATGACCTTCCACCTGAATTCCCTGTGCCGGTGTTGGGAGTTATTATGAGCTGTTCTCCTGGAGACCAGTATTCTGATGGATCTACCCTGTTGATGATAAATAAATACGTTTAAAGTATATTAAATAATTAGTTTTGTAGGTTAATTCGAAAAGTTGTCCAACTAATCTAAAAAAAAACTATAAAAGGTGTTACGAGATCGCTCCCGAATCGTTTTTTTTACGCTCAATCGTGTTAGTATAGCTAAATGACACAATAAATTAATAAACGATACATTAATTAACTAAAAACAGATCATAAATGAACAATAATCAGCTGACGCTCGGGTCAACGACCGCACGCAGACGTTGCCGGTGTGCATATACAAGAAACTACTAATATTGAGTGAAAGTGCGTTGTAAGACGCGTTGCAGCGGTTTTTCGTTCTTTCACTCAATTTAGACCTGTGGTCCTTGACCCGAGCGTCAGCTGATTGTTTTTTTTAATCAGAATCGATTTTTTCATCTGTCTTCTTTTTCAGGAGCGGTCTCATAACACCTTGTATATAGTAAAGCTTGTAAAAAGGTATTTAGGGCCACTTTAGGATTCCTTTCATATAATAAGAGATCCCCTAACTATGTGATTCTTAAACGTAAGTTAGTGAATTACCTCCACCCTTACCTTTTCGGAAAGAAATGATATTGTTTTTTTAATAAATATATACCTGTCACTATCATCGTCATCATCATCCCTTGAGTTGGTGGTGTAAGAAGGCCGTGGCGTCAGTTGGTAGGTGGTAGGTCGTCTTTCTGTAACGCTCTGTCCTGGTACCTGGCCACCACCTCTGTTAACGAGCGTGATGTTATTTCCTAGACTACGTAGCTGATAGATAAAGAATCATTAATGTTCTACCGATTGGTTCAGGACGGAGACTTTATTTAAATATATCGGAGTCAAATAGTTTGCAGAACGCCGGCGCCAGCTATCTAACGGCACTTGACAGAGTTAATAAGTCACAAGTCGGCGTGTTCCTTGTTCCATTATAATCTTAGTTAATTAAAACATTGCACAAACATTACCCACCAACGCCCACAGTATGGAGATTGAATTATGGAACCCACTAATGTAGATGTCGGCGGGGAAACCTATGCTTCTTTCTCTCTTTTATTCTCGGACATATATTAAAATTAATAAAAATATTTCACAATAAGTAGATAAAAGCCTAAAATAATTGACTTTCCATTTAAGCAGAAAAGATATAGGAAAGAAGACAACAATTTTATAAAAAAAAGTATAGATTTATATGTCATAATGGTGTTATAGTTTAAATCTGGTCCCTTAGACAAAGTAACTTTCGAAGATTGCTAACGCTTGAAAATGTATGGGATTGACATTTCATATCGAAAAATTAAACGTCATTGTCGTACATTTTTAAGCGTTAGCAATTTTCGAAAGTTACTTTGTCTACGAGCCCTGGTGCCTTTCCAAATAAAAAATAAAAGTTAAAATAATATAATGAAAAACAAACCATACAGCCATATTGACAAGGCTGTATCATCTAAACCTTAGCTTACTTATTATATAGAAAAATATAGGTCTTTAAGTAAATAAGGGAAAAACAAAATAGTTATTTGTAAAGTCTGTTTTAGGACGATAATTTCTTAACAACATCATAAGTAAACATTGATGATAAAATTGTTGTTTACACAAACAATTTAATTGAGCTGATCGCGCCTCTCTATCGCTTGGTACGCACTTGCACGCTCAGGGTCAAGCGTAACGCGACATATTTTTTTAATACGTAAGTCATATTTTAACACGCGGTTGGATTTTAACTTATCAAAAAAAAAAGAACGTTATCACGCCAAAGCGTAGATTTAATTGTACAAAAAGTTGGTTTATTCTAAACCTTTCTATACTTTATTAAAGAGATAAAAGAAACGAAAAAAATTAAGGCAAAAATAAATTTATGATAAAACAACATAACCTTAAATGTCAAAAAGCTGTTGGATCGAAAACCATTGTCATACACGTGATATAAAGGAAAAAAATTTTACAACCAATTTTATGATAAAAAGTATACATTTTTATGATATACCAGAAAACTATGCTGCGTTTAATTAATCTGTTCATAGTTTAATTTATTGTTTCCTCCAAAGGGCTAGAACCCAGAGCCGTTAAACAAACTGAATAAAATAATAATGGCGTTGTTTTGTCACAGGTTGTTTTTTCAGAAATAAAACACCTATAGAACCTTAATTCGGTAGAACATTAAGAAATGCATATCATAATCGAGACAACAAATATGTTAATAAAGTGGTGAATTAGTCAAAAATACAAAAGAAAACTTCTTGAACAGGCATTCACTTTACTTTTAAACAGCACAAGTCCTAATAACATACTTGCATGCAAATTACACAAACTTAACTAACTTTCCAAAGATATTTAGATTCATAAAGATAAATCGGCGAAGCCTCTTTACGGACAAAGCCAAGTCCCAAAGCTGATGGCGTACAGAGCGGGTTTTAACCCTATTTTATTACATTTATAAATGAAATAGTACATGCACTCTTTACCGTTTCTTCTGCGAGAACCCCTAAACTAGAAAAAATTATCCCTGGAGGTGTATTTTTGGCCCAGTGTCTTCCCAGAGAACAAAGAATATATTAAAAGTGCAATAGGGTCTCGAAGGTCTCTTTTCGTCCAATACCCCTCAGTGCCTGAAGACAAAGCTCTTCGAACAGTGCGTGTTGCCAGTAATGACCTACGGCTCCGAAACGTGGTCGCTGATTATGGGCCTTATACGAAAGTTCAGAGTCACTCAGCGTGCGATGGAAAGGGCTATGCTTGGAGTTTCTCTACGTGATCAAATCAGAAATGAGGAGATCCGTAGCAGAACTAAAGTCACCGACATAGCCTTACGAATCGCGAACCTGAAGTGGCAATGGGCGGGCCACATAGTCCGACGGACCGATGGACGTTGGGGCCCGAAGGTGCTGGAGTGGCGACCCCGCACCGGGCGGCGCAGTGTAGGTAGACCCCCCACAAGGTGGACCGACGACATAAAGAGGGTCGCCGGTAGCCGCTGGAGCCAGGCGGCGCAAGATCGGGCTTTGTGGGCATCATTTCGTGAGACCTATGTCCAGCAGTGGACGTCCATCGGTTGAAGCGACGACGACAACGACGACGGGTCCTTGAACGAATTATTTAATGCATTCAAAGTCAAAGAAAACTGACCCATGGAGTTGTATCTTAGGGCACAGTGCTTTCCCAAAATAATGAACCCAGAAAATATTAAGAGTAACGAGTGCTAATAAACAAAGTATTTTATGCATTTATAAAGGAAATATTACATGCACCTTTTACGGTATTTTCTATGACAACTTCTAAATAACAAAATGGGGTCATCGGGTTGTATTTTAGGGACTAGTGACTTCCCAAAACAAAGGACTAAGAAAATATAAAGAGGACCATGGTCTCTTTAACATATTATCGTGTGTATTTATAAATGAGATTGTACATGCACTCGTTACAATTTCTTCTGTGAGAAACCCCTAAAATAGAAAGAATGACCCCTGTAGTTGTATTTTAGTGCCAGCGACTTTTCAAAACAGAGGACAATGAATGTATTAAGTGTACCATAGGCTCTTAAACATATTATTGAATCCACTTATAAATGCAATAGTACATGCAGTCCACCAATTCTTCTGTGAGAACCCCTAAACTAGAAAAATCGACCCCGAGTCTTGTATTTTTGGGCCAATGGCTTACCAAAACAAAGGACAAAGAAAATATTCAGAATACCACGAGTTCTTAAATATATGATTGTATGCATTTATAAATAAAATATTACATGTACTCTTTACCATTTCTATTGTGAGAACCCCTAAAGTAGAAAAATTGGTACCCCGGGGGATGCATTTTAATGCCAGTGGCTTTCCAAAACAGAGGACAAAGAATATATTAAGCGTACCATGGGTTCTTAAAAATATTATTGTACGAACTTATAAATAAAGTAGTACATGCACTCTTTACCATTTCTTTTGTGAAAACCCCTAAAGTAGAAAAAATGACTCCTGGGGTTGTATTTTAGTGCCAGCGACTTTTTAAAAACAGAGGACAATGAATGTATTAAGTGTACCACGGGCTCTTAAACATATTATTGAATCCATTTATAAATGCAATAGTACATGCAGTCAACCAATTCTTCTGTGAGAACCCCTAAACTAGAAAAATCGACCCCGAGTCTTGTAATTTTGGGCCAATGGCTTACCAAAACAAAGGACAAAGAAAATATTAAGAATACCATGAGTTGTTAAATATATGATTGCATGAATTTATAAATAAAATATTACATGTACTATTTACCATTTCTTCTGTGAGAACCCCTAAACTAGAAAAATTGAGTTCCAGGCGTTGAATTTTATGGCTTTCCATAACAGAGGATAAAGAATATATTAAGAGTACCATGGGTTCTTAAATATATTATTGTACGAATTTATAAATAAAATAGTACACGCACTCGTTACCATTTCTTCTGAGAAAACCCCTAAACTAGAAAAAATGACCCCTGGGGTTGTATTTTAGTGCCAGCGACTTTTCAAAACAGAGGACAATGAATGTATTAAGTGTACCACGGGCTCTTAAAGATATTACTGAATCCATTTATAAATGCAATAGTACATGCAGTCCACCAATTCTTCTGTGAGAACCCCTAAACTAGAAAAATCGACCCTGAGTCTTGTATTTTTGGGCCAATGGCTTACCAAAACAAAGGACAAAGAAAATATTAAGAATACCACGAGTTCTTAAATATATGATTGTATGCATTTATAAATAAAATATTACATGTACTATTTACCATTTCTTCTGTGAGAACCCCTAAACTAGAAAAATTGAGCTCCAGGGGTTGTATTTTATGGCTTTCCAAAACAGAGGACAAAGAATATATTAAGAGTACCATGGGTTCTTAAAAATATTATTGTACGAACTTATAAATAAAATAGTACATGCACACTTTACCATTTCTATTATGAGAACCCCTAAAGTAGAAAAATTGACCCCGGGGGATGCATTTTAATGCCAGTGGCTTTCCAAAACAGAGGACAAAGAATATATTAAGAGTACTATGGGCTCTTAAACATATTGTATGCATTTATAAATAAAATATTACATGCAATCACTACGATTTCTTCTGTGACAACCCCTAAACTAGAAAACTGACCTGAACTGATAATTTCAACCTATATCTCATAGAGAAGTTGATAAAATATATATTACACATCAAAATATACAGTTTTGAATTAATTTAAATAGATAATTAGCACTGTACTTCGATGTTACGTAAACCTATACACTTCTTGGCAAATAATTAATGGAGCACTTTACGTTACCTTTGTCCATACAAACGCAGGAGGCAATTTACTCCACTATCTGATATTGGACGTGCTAATTTAAGCCTTGTATATATTCTCGTCTTCATTACCCAGCTTTTATGATATATTAAACAATATAATATAATACAAAAATCATATTTCTTAATGCCTTTTATTAGTTTAATATATATGTCAGAGAATAAGAGAGAACGGAGCGCATAAAGCACAGGAGCTTAGGGTTCTCCGCCGACATCGTTATTAATTGGATCCATTAGGTAAGTAGCAGCCTATTAACGTCCCACTGCTGGGCACAGGCCTCCTCACTCGCATGAGAGAGGGTTTTCAGAGCATAGACCCATCACGCTGCTCCACTGCGGATTGGCAGGCATAGTACACAAGTGCACTCTCTATTCCTTCACTCTCATAGTCCGATGTGACGGTAATCCGACACAACCGGAGAGAGAGATCGGGCGCAGGACCGACGGCTTAACGTGCTCTCCGAGGCACGGGGGTGAATCACACCGCCAACTTCCCAACTTCGGGCAAATATTGAGAAAATCTTAATAAAAAACTCAATATCGATTTCGAAATGGCCTGACCCGGGACTCGAACCCAGGACCTCATGTCTGTAGTCGAACATGATAACCACTAGACCTTCATTGGCAGTATTGGACTAGATTGGATCCATTATTTGATTCTTATTCTGTGGGCGTTCGTGGGTAATGTTGGTGCAATCAAACACTTTATTAATAAACTTGGATTATAATGTTGAATCACTTTATGTTCCCGATATCAATTTACACAAACTCATCAATAATAGCTAGGAATGCGAGAGTCTCAACAGTAGACCGCTCCGGTCGAGCGCTACTCGACAACTGCCGAGAGACTCCCGCCGGACTGCCACTATTGACTCTGTCCCACGCCAATAGATGGCGCCAGCGTTCCACAGACACCTGCCCTCCGACATATATATTTTGTTCATATTTGCAATCGATAATAAGTTTAAAAACCATTTTTTTCAATTGCAGTAGATTGCACTCAATTTTAATATGGTTTATTCAAATATTAATTCATTAATTACATTTATTTTGTTAAAATTAATACAGTGCCATTTATTCGAAGCTTCTTTATATTTAAGAAGTATAACGCCAATATATGTACTTTTCTTTGTATATATTGGGTAATTAACACATTTTATCTTATATCTTTTAATTAAAGTCTCGCTCTGTTGAAATTTCTAAGACAGATAATTTTTTAGGGATAAGTTGCCTTTTGTGTAAGTAAGTAGCAGCCCATTGACGTCCCACTGCTGGGCACAGGCCTCCTCACTCCGAGGAGCGAGGGTTTTTAGAGTTTAGACCCACCTCTCTATTCCTTCACTCTAATAGTCCGATGTGACGGGAATCCGACACGACCGGAGAGAGGTCAGGTGCAGGACCGACGGCTTAACGTGCTCTCCGAGGCACGGGGATGGACCACACCAGCAACTTCCCTACTTCGGGCAAATATTGAGAAAATCTTAATAGAAAACTCAATGACCATTTTTGGATTGGCCCGACCCGGGACTCGAACCCACGACCTCATTTCTGTAGTCGAACATGCTAACCACTAGACCAATGAGCAGGCAGGCAGTCTTTTGTGTAACAAATTTTATTTTAGTTATAAGTTTATAATGGTGTAAAAAGATATGAATTAAAAAAAGACACTCTAGTCATGCCTTTGTACCTATAATGTCAGATAGTGGAGTAATAAAGGAATTTTCCTCCCAACTTTGTATAGATAAAAGTAAAAGGGAAGGATCATCTAAAAAATATCTGATAATGTTCAATTTATACAGAGATGCAGTGGCTTTTGTGTACTAAATTTTATATTTAAAATAAGTGGTGGAAATAGTAATAAATAAATAAAAAGAATAATCAATTTTATACATAGAATGTTTGATAGTGGAGTAATAAAGGAATTTTCCTCCCACATTTGTATGGGCAAAGGTAAAAGGGATGTCCCATCTTAAAAATCATATACTCATATGCAAATTATACTGTATCATGCACTAAAATTTTAGGTAATATAATAATATACTGTACCTATAAGAGTTATACGGATTTGTAACAGAAATATGAACTTACATGCTGTAGGGGTTTACGTTGCTCTGATCTATTGGTGGATTTGAAGTAGGTATATACACAGGACCATCGCTAGAGGGCCTTCCGTATACAGGCTTTGTTTGAGGCTTGTCTTCAGGCCTGATTGCAGGTCTAGTTTGTGATTCAACAGGTCTCTTATCCGATTGTCTCGGTGGTGGTCTTGATTCTGATGGTCTAGATTCTACAGGTCTAGCTGGTGGTGGTCTAGGCGGTCTAGATTCAGGCCTTGATACCGCAGTGGCTTCAGGTCTGACGGAGTCTACTCCATCTAGTACAGCTTGGGGGTGATTTGCATTACAGATCTCCCTCCCATTCAGTCTTATTGCATGTAAACGAGGAACTTTATTGAGTACATTGTACTGGACAAAGAATCGTACAGCTACAGCAGGGCCAGGGTGTATCTTCATCTTCGTGTTCTCGATTTTGAAGTCAGTGTTATCTGTTGTTGTGACATCTCCAACCCAGTTCTGAAAAATACTGTTAAATCAGATCAAAAATTTATAAAAAGTCTTTTAGTAGAACTTTAGGTTCAAATGTGATATTAAATCCAATACACTGATGATGATTTTAATGAATGAAATGAAAGGCAGTTAAAGTCCAAAACCCAAAAAAGGGTAAAAAATGAAATCACAGGTCACGAAAACCCATCTTATATACAATAAGAAATTTACTTTGGAGTCAACAGCTTAACTTTCGGTGTTCTGGATTGTTGTTCCATTCAAGCGTGATGTTTTGTTTATTCAATAACTCGCTAATTTTCAAATTTACGCTAAAAATGGTAATAACCAAAGTTATTCCAAATTAAATTTCCTACAATTTTAGTTCTTATCAATTTTTGTCTAGAATTCATATTTATCGAGCTATACTCTAAAGAGTGGGTGGTGTTATATTTAGGCAAGATCTCGCTTAGATTTGTTGTTTGGAATGTTGCTTCTTTGAGCTAATTCGACTGGGCTATATGAAAAAGGACCCTGATTTCTAACGTCACCCAGCTGGCTCCACCCATGATCCCGGTGAAGACGTCGATATAATCCAAGATTCCTCATGATCTTAAAATGGGTTTGAGGTTAACGCTCCTGAAGCAGCGTTTCCAGTAGAGTTAAAAGCCGCTCCATTCAAAATTAAAATGAAAAAAAGGAGTCACTTACCCCCAAAATGTCTGCCTTGCTGTCCAACACGATATTTAACCACAGCGAATGTAAAGTGCTGTCTGTAGAGAGATTAACCACCCCGTACCATCTTCCCTGCTCCGTTCCCGAGGGTTCGTACATGAAAACGTTGGGACATGGCGAATTGGGTGTCGACTGTTCGTACGTTGGCACAAAAAGACCTATGACTAGAATTAATAACGCTCCAATCTAAAAGCATACATCTAATGTTAATTTATTTATGGTTTCTTCACAGTATCGTGTGTTAACACAAATTCCTTTGCTTGGGGGTACATCTTTGCTGGTAGGGTGGTACTAGCCATGGCTGCCACCAGTCCAGACTCAGATACATTATAATTTGCAATTTCCTAAAGTCGCACTACCTTTTCTTAATCTAGAGGATATTAGGGACTTTTGCCCACAAGACACGTCAGCCCCATCGTAACTTAACTTTAATATGAATCACTGATAACCCGCTACTATCATATTGTCAAATTGTACAGCTACTTCTGACGTTGGACTACTCAGAATGCTCTGCAGTAGGCCAACATCAAAACAATTTAGACCATAGCGGTTTATCAGCGATTGTCTTTCGTTCATTGTTCTGATGCACTCCAAGAGAAGATGCTGTACGTCTTCTAATTGATTGCATAGAATGCAGTTCGGTATAGCCGCTTTATTCATTAA
>JACTOM010000010.1:923641-1075460 GCA_015832385.1 Elymnias hypermnestra | reverse complement strand
TTATCCAGTGTTTGTTTTCTCAGGATTTGTTTGATATAAGATTCTGGGCATGCATTGTAATCTGACTGCGTATTTTTTTTAAGTGCTGCATCCTTAGCTAGTTGATCTGCTCTCTCGTTTCCTACGATTCCAATATCGGCTGTAATCCAAAATAGTTTTAAATTTCGATTTTCTTTTCGTATTTCTGTAAGATTTTTTTTTATAGAATTTGCAAGTGGATGTGTTGTATTATGTTTTTCAAAATGTCAAGTGATGATCTTGAGTCGCTAAATATGTTGACTTTTTTAATTTTCTTATCATTAAGATGATGTACTGTCCTGTCAAGTGCGAACAATTCGGCCTGAAAAACAGTTATTTTTAGAGATTCATTTATTTTTAGTTTATCTGTTTATGTGCATAGATAGACTTATGACCACTTTTCGATTTTTAGCTTTTCTAACTCTGTCTACTTTAACTCCGCTTGTTCTTGCATTTGCCGCCTCTTGAACTTTCTTCAATACATCCTCACTTATGTGTCTTCCGTCTTTTGAAGAGACAGTAATTGTATGCGTAGCAGATGGAATCCTTTCGAAATTTGGCCTTGATGATGCAGCGACTTCAACGTAACTTACATGTGTTTTGACTTTTTCTACTAAGGTTGTTAGTTGTTCAGTGTTTTCTTTTATTTGTTTAGTCATTTCTGCTGTTTCAGAAATTTGGTTTTGGTGTTGTTGTTTACTTAATTGATCCAGTACGTCAAATAAGATTAATTTTCGAACTGACTTTACTTCATTTAGTATTTCGTTAATCGGTGCCCTGACATTATTAGCTTTTATCCCTTCAGCAATAACTTTCACTTTGTTTGAATATTCTTTCTCTTTGGCTAGAAGTTGAGTTGTAGCGAGAGATCGCAATTTTTCTAACTGTAATTGTAACGTTTGTCGAGATTCGCTTAGTCTTAATACAATTTCATACATAGCTGCAAGATTTTCTAACACTTTTTCCTTTATAGCTGTTTTAATATTAGTCGATTGCTCCATATTCTCTTTAGCTTCTTGGAAAAGGCGATTTGCTACAGAGGGAAGGGTGGCTAGTGTGTGTTGACTGGAATCCCCGGTTGATAATCTACTTGAGTGACTTGTTTGGGGAGTATCACTGTCGCTAGCATCCGATTTCTCTTCCACTGTACGTGCCAGAAGTTTCTTACGCATCGTAGCTGACGTTTTTGATGTTGAAGGATCTGTAGATTTTTTCCCTTTACTAGACGAACTTGATTGAAGCATTTGAAATTTTGTTTTCAGTTGTAATTTCACTATAATCAAGCAGACAAGTTTGCTCCTTTACAGATAGTTTTCAGTACGGTTGGTGACCTCAGAACCACCGCATTCGAATACGCAATTTTTTTTTTCTCCGAAATTCCAAACTTTATCTTTTGATGCACTATGAACAAGGCTTTATGAAAGAGTTCAAGTATACATGTAAGTATTTCTTTTACCCTGGGATCCGCCACCGCCTTATTGTTTAACTTTTCTCACTAAATCAATAATAGTTTTAGTTGCGGGTGGAACGAAAATTGTGGTATAAATGCAACAATTCTTATGCTTATTCTAAGGTTCGATGATTATCCACTTGAATACATAAATACACACTTTATACACACAATTAGTGAATACTGATAACACTTTAAATTTTCTGATATATAACTTGTTTACGGAGAATTTTATTTTTTTAAGGAAACGACGTGCGACCTCTTTGGCGCTTGTATCGGGACTCGAATAATAAAGATACTTTGATTTGATTTGAACCTATGCTCGATTTCTCCAACATTCCCTAAAGTATTACATAGTTAACGGAAGGAGTCTGTTCTCTCATGCGAGAGGGAGTTTTAGACCATAGACCCACCACGCAGCTCCACTGGGGGTTGCCAGACAAACAATTCCCCTACCTAACCCTCCAATTCCTTAGGGAGCAAATAAAGTTTAGAAGAGGTTGGTGAAATCAAACATAAAAGTATTACTATTTTAGATATATCCTTAATTTCCCTAGCTACGATAACCTTTATCTTGGAAAGGTCTTTCGTGATATGTAACTAAAGGAAATATTTTAGGTTTAACTTTAAATAGAGACGACTCAGTAATATTTTCAGAATACCGAATTCCAAATCAAACAAATGAACAGCACAGCTTACTGAGAGATCTCTAAAAGTGCGTAACAGATCTCAAAAATAAAACGACCATTTATGATCGTTTTTCGCTATATATCCCGATATTATGGAAATATGGAGAAACCAATTTTTAATTACCGTTGGTGTCCTAAAAGGAGAATTTTTGTTTCAATCAGGCGAGTAGTATTTTTTCTGCTATTCTGGTCACACTGTTCTATAATAAAATGTTTTATATATCGTATAGATATTCCCTTTTAAAAGGTAGTTTTACATATTTTTATAATTATTGTGATTCCGGTAAGAAATCATCATACCGTTGAACGGGCAAAGTCATATTCAACCAACTGTAAGAAATTAAATAATACGTTCATGCCACACTGTTCCGCAATGATTTCTTTAAAATGTATAATTGATATCATTTTAATTGTATACTTTGTTGGCCTCGCTAGCAGAGGTTCTAGCGTCGATTCCTAGCAAGCAAATTGAAGTAATTGCAATTTCTAATTGACTGAGTCTGACAAGTAATCACCCTACCAGCAATTTGGGCAAGCAGATAATTTTCCATATTGTATAGAAAACATAAAAGGTAAAATACTTCTTACGCTTTCATCTTAAACTATATCGTCATTTACCATCAGGTGAAATCATAGTCTAGCGCTTGACTATGATTTGTCAGAAATAAAAAATAAAAATTTTCAGAAGCAAAACCTGCACTAGTTTGTTTAATATAACCTCAAAGCGTCTCAAAGTATCAAACAAAATATTACTATTGTTGTTCCGACAATACAGCCAATTACAGTGAACCGAAACGGTCCGCACTTGTAACGTTTAGTAAGAAGCTTTCCATTATTTAGCGTGGAAAATTGCATTGCATTGTAGTGGAAAACATTTTACAACTTTTCACAAGTTTGTTTGTACTTTGTATAAGCAAGCTATTGAAATAGGTTCTTGAGAAAAATATAAAAAAAACATGTTTTTCGAATTCTCTTAAAAGTTTCATCTTGTAGTTGAGGGGTGCGGGCCTCGAGGCAGTGCCTCCTTACACGGCCATCTTCCTCAGACATCAATTTGATACTTGGTATTCTGTTTTGCCCGCAAACATACGGGCAGGTTCCCACTGGCTACGCTATTGGGTCCATTCAGGTCAATTAATTAAATGGTCAAGTCCAGGTATTGCCACTGATATTGCGTCGTCTTCCCCGTCGTTATCGCCTTCACCAGGAGGCGGTAACAGCAGAAGCTCACGAGGCAGGGGACACCCAGTGTTTGCTGCTCTTGTGTGCTAGCTGGCAATTCCGTGGTTGTCCGCGTTGCGGAACATACTTCTCGCCAAGTTCCGGACGAACACCTCCACGGTGGGCGTCCTGGTTTCATCTTGAGAAATTTGCGATGGTAAAATTTAGTCACTTTGCTAAGTGGCTTCTTATTTGAACTTCAGCTCTGATTTTTTTTACTGTTTTATGTAATAATTTTTAAGTATGTGATTCTTTAGGAAATAATAGGAAGATATACTGTACTTGTCTTACGTTGCTGCAAAAGCTCTTATGAGTATTCGTAATATCTTAAAATGTCAATCGAAATTGTAAGACTGGGCCGGAAGGCTTTATAATAATTATTTACTTATTGTGGTAAGCCATATTAGAAAGCTATTATATGGACTGTAAGAACCACTTTGTACATTAAACATTTACTGTATATATGCTGTTCATAATCTTATGGAAATATCTTTTTACGTAAATTTTAAAGCAAAACCACACAAATTATTCCATCTATCTATTACATTATAGTCTATTCAAAATATCTAACTGAAGATTTCAGTTATTACTCTTAACCGGACAGGTTATCTGACTAAGCACCCCCTGGGTATACGCACCCCCTGGGTTTACTGTACATATACTGTTCATAATCTTATGGAAATATCTTTTTATGTTAATTTTAATGCAAAACCACAGAAATTATTCTATCTATCTATTACATTATAGTCTGTTCAAAATATCTAACTGAAGATTTCAGTTATTACTCCATTGTGTAATTCTTGTTAAATTCATTTACCTTGAGAGACTCTATCATAAAATTTTAAAGGTAGGAGATCAGACTTGTTTTATCTAGTATTTTTATGTTAAAATATCAAGACTGTAATAAAAATTCAAATAGCGTGTATATTCTTATGGCATTACCCCTTTACGCGTATTATAACTGCTTAATGATCTATGTGTGACTCAGATTTGTTGAAATAATAAATGTATGCAACAACAACACGATGCAAAGGGTAAGAAATACTTAATTTAAACTCGTCAGAAAGTAATTCATAAATAATATTAAACTAAAATCTGCACGCTTTGAAATAGTTTATCTGATAACCTTTTTGTAGAAAGACAGCGAAAATTAGTCAGAGTATATTATATACTCTAGATAGATTTGATTTAATGAAGAGTTTTACTATAAATATAAACCATGTAGAAAGTGTTAGTCTATTAGCAGATGAGAGTGAATGTAGCATGTAAGTAGATGTATTTAACTTCGGCAAAGATTTGCCCGTTCACTAGTTGTAATTTTGCTTAATATAAATTCGCACCAGACTTCAATTACTCTAAGTCGTTCTCATCAAATGATATTATGGTGCTCTTCGTGTGTAAAATAATTACATAATCTCTGACAATGATTACTTTAAATGTACAATTTATTCAGTATTGAGTATTTAGGAATTCGCTATCTTATAAGAAACTCGCGTTTCTTCAATTTTATTTCACTATTAGGTAAAGGCACTTGTCAGATATCCTCATAAGTTGTACCAAAAGATAACAAAATTGAACAAATTGATTTTTTCACTAAAATTATTTTTTTGTTTTTTTTTTTTGTACAAACTCCACTATCGATATATTTATTTAAAATAATAGCAAACTTTTTTACATTATTTATCGCAAAAACTTTAATTACAATTTAAGAAAAATGATATTGAATTTTCTGTTAAGATTTTCTCAATATTTACCCAAACTTAGGAAGTTGGGGGTCATTATCCGTCGGTCCTGCGCCTGATCTCTCTCCGGTCCTGTCGGAATCCCGTCACATGGGACTATAAGAGTGAAGGAATAGAGAATGTACTAGTGTATTATGCCTGCCAACTCGCAATGGGGCAGCGTGGTGGGTCTATGTTCTAAAAACCTTCTTTCCTATGAGTGAGGAGGCCTGTGACCAGATATGTGGCATTAATGGGTTGTTACTTACTTTTTATATAAATACAATAACAAAATTGTGCTAAAAAAGGTAGTTACTGTGGCAACTTCAAAACTTCATTTATTCCTGAAAGATATATCAATTTCGTAACCCTCAATTTTAAAGTTGTCTCAGAACCAGTACAATATCTATAAGACAAACCCGTGTTCATTACACCATTTGTAAGAATGGCTGAAATGATTTTAGTAATCTCTAATTTGGTGAATTCCTTTGCGCTTAAAAAATTAAATGTGCGTGAGTACAAATTACACATGTCAGAAGTGAAACTTCTTTGGCAAACTAATCTTTAAGTCATGTTTATATTTATGGAAATCTAAAACTTTAGATTTCCGAGAATTAGAGGAAGGGAAAAGGGAGATATGGTAAAATGGTTTTGAATCAATGGTCATTGAAATATTAAGTGTCAAAAATTAATAGAAATAATTTATTGAAATCTCAAATGACGAATTGTAAATAAAAATGCCACGTGTTTTTGTCTATATTAGAAATTATTAATTAAATTTTGGTTTTGAATTTAAAATATAGAAAAAAGAATTTATGAAATATTTGTATTTTATATTTCATGAAAAATAGTATATTAAATTATTATATGACGAGTCGCAAATTATAATGCCATAGGTTATTTGAAAATAATAAAAACTACCTTACCTTCAAACGAATTAGCATAAAAAATGCTACATATCTTCGTGACGTTATACACTCGTTTCATCCGTACAAAATTTTACCCTCATACGCCTAAAGAAGTTTCACTTTAAAAGCTATAAAGTTTTTGAAGAATAGCTATGATGGTCTAGTGGTGAGGCCTATGGATTCTCGTTTAAAGAAATAGCAAGTTCGAAACCACAGCAGGGTAACGCTAAATTTCTCTTGATATAAATGAATCGTACGTGCCTAATTATTCTTCTAAATTCGTCATTGGGCTTTACGGTGAGGGAAAACATCGTAAGGAAAGAAAAAAGAACAGCGTAATAGATCAATGCCATACCAACCTTTTCTCCTACGAGGAGATCTAAACCCAGCAGTGGGACGCTAATAAGCTGTTACTTACCTTATTAACTTTATCTTTCAGAGAAATTTAACTACGAAGATTAAAACATACAGCTTGCATATTCCTGTAGCTAAAACGAATCAGGTTTAGGTTTTAAGATCTTTATTCCCAAAAAAAAAAGAACCATTGGAAGTTAAAAATACTGTATGTATTTTTAACTTCTTAAGGGATGTTATTATGTTTAAAAAACTAGAAAAATATTTAAACTGTGTAAATATAATAGTGCCAAATTAAGCAAATAAAAGAGCGATATAGTATTAAGTTGTAGTAATAATTAGTAACTAATAGTAGTAGCACATTTTTAAAAGTTACAAAAGTATATAGTAAAATAATATCCGGTAAACTATTCTATATTTTCTTCTGTAATATCAAGTTATGTATACTTCGTATTAACTGTAATTTATTTATGTATAGCATCATTTAATATGTTCCTAATTAATATGTATTAAATTTATATTTATATACAGGTTTCGCCATATTTCTTCGGGAATGGGGTATATATGCGATCATAAACTTACTGCGAGATCTCTTAAAGCTACCACATAGATATTTAATTAAAAGAATCTTTTATAGGAAGACTTACAAGCAGGAAACAATTCAATGGGTTGCCACGAACAGAACTCAATGATACCTATTTGCCAAGTTCCTATCTTGAAATGTGTCGTGTTCGAGACAAAAGTAAATAAGAAAAGTCACATAAAAGTATTGCAGTCGGCTGCTCGGCTTAATTAATTTTGTGAACAAGTTGCCAGGTACACTAGTAAATATATATTTTCCTTAATTGCCAACTACTTGACATTCAATACAATTAGTATTATGAAATTTTCTTATATAAATCTAAAAAATAAAAATCTGCAAGACAATCACAGTTCTTGTTATCGTACTACTCCGAGAGGGCGTAAAGGATGTATATGGATTTTGTGCATATTTAGTACGTTCTAAAGTATTTTTTATCCTCCTACTCCCATTCGCCATTTTATAACACCGGTATAAAGTTGCACGGATGTAATATTTCCTGTAATATTATCTTCGTTTCGTCGTCGTCCTCGTCTCAACATCGGTTGACATCCACTACTGGATAAAGGTCTCTCTTAATGAATTCCAATGGGTTCGATCTTGCCCTTGTATCCTGCTGCCAGCGACCCGGCTGATGTCATCGGTCGACCTGGTGGGGGGTCTGCCGACGCTGCGTTATGCGGTGCGAGGCCGCCACTCTAGCACATCGGGTCCCAACGTCCATCGGTTCTGCGAACTATGTGCCCTGCCCATTGCCACTTTAGCTTTGCGATTCGGTAGGCTACGTCGGTGACATTAGATCTTCTACGGATATCCTCATTTCTCATTTGATCACGTAGGGAAACCCCGAGCACAGCCTTCTCCGTTGCCCGCTGAATAACTCTGAGTCTTCTTCCGAGCCCCATAGTCAGCGGCCATGTCTCGGAACCACATGCAATCGCTGGCAACACGCACTGTTCGAAGACTTTAGTCTTCTCGCACTGAGGAATGATGGATTAAAAGGTCTCGTTTATTAAAATTATATCTTATTAAATTATCACCGTTTATCATACGAAATAAAGGTACTACTAATGGTATAAATTTCTTATTCATGATTCCATTTATTAATATAAATGTATAGTCATTAAAGAAATATAACAATAGATAGACACACGATGAAGTTTTAAAGTGTTTATTCGTTTTAATTAATTAATCAGAGGGCGTGTAATTTTCTTTTTTGATACAATTATAATGAGAAATAATAATTTAATAATTCTCTTTTCCGCGCTGTATTAATTGAAGTTGAAAAGAGCGAAGTACTTACCGATCAGAATCACACTGATTTATAGAGTTCAAGAGGGTAGTCGTGTTAAAACTGATACAATTCATCGTTAAGCAAAATAATTGGAGTTTTATTACACTAAATTTTAAATTGATTGCTTAAATTTTATTTAAATTTTGTTAGTCTTAGTGTAAATTTTAAAATCTTATTAGTATTGCAACGAATCAAGGTGACTCTTATTTTCTATTGAAGAAAAACCAGTTTCAGTTTCGATATGTAATAAAACTAGCTGAACCCGCGACTTCGTCTGCGTGGAATGTTTTTTGGGTAGCATTTTCATTAATTTAAATTGTTTTACAAATAAGAAACATAGGTATAGCACCCCCGCAACCCTCCATACGGGTAGAATTTCGTTCTTAGCTGACCTCTACTCGGCAAAAGGAGTACTCCAACCAAATGTAAAGTCTCTACACCTTATGCTACCAGAGATTTCGTCATGATTCAATAGATACCTGAATATATCTTATATATAGATGATCAGTTTCTCTATATAGTTCACGGATTTCACTACATAACTCTAGCATCATGTGATATTCAAACTAAATAAACTAACTTAAACGAAGTAATTGACATGAGCTAGACCCGTGGTGGTGGTGATGTGGTGGGTGAGAGAAGTGTGGTGGGACGCCTAGACCCACTACACTGAAGCCATCCACCATATTTAGTTAAAAATACACTTTCTTCTCACATATACTTATCACGAAATCTTCAAATCCGTTCGCAATTTACTTGAAATTTATCAAATGACTCCTTTCGTAAATCATACTCAAATATCTCTCGGTATAAAAAAATGCATTTTTGCATGCAACTACATTGCACACAGTATAGGCATTTTTATCAAAATCGGTTAAATAGTTACAGCATCCATGTGCGACAAACATCATGGTAAAGATTTTTACATATTACATTGTTGCATCAAGCTTTATTACTCGTGCCTTGAAACAGCAATGCCATTTTAAAATACTCCGTTATATAAAAGCACTTGAATAACTGAGTGGTCTTTTAAACTACGGAGTAAACTGCACTGATCAAACCGGTACACAGGAAGCAAAATACCTGCCAAATTTTTTCGTATTCACGGAGTTATAACGAATCGAATGGGCGCAGCTAGAACCATTAGCAAATGACTTAGTCAAAGCTCGTTTTAGCAGTTTTTCGTCTAACCTCTAGGGCCAGATATTCTATGATACGTAAAATGTTTGTTTAGGTGATTATTTTTCTATTTTATTGCTTTGTCATTCTAATTTTTTGATACTATAAATCATTGATTGATTTTCAACAAAAGGCACAAAATATCGTTCAAGAGATGACTTACAGGCGATACATTTAATATTAGTGCGACCGTTTAATATACAAATAATATTTGAAGACAACGAGTGTTAAAATTTAATATAATTAAATTTTAACACTCGTTAATAAATAACACGATACGACAACGTATGAATAGGGTTATGAAGACTTTTAACAAAGCATAAGTATTTGAATGTGCTAACCCTGCATAAAAGTTGAAAGGGTTAATAACACATTTGTTGCTTTCAAGAACACAGTTCAACTGACTAAATTTGGACACTGACATACCCACATCCTTTAAAAAGCAGTAAATTAAAGGTAAGCCTTCAATATTTTTATCTGACTGCAAAAAAGGAGGAGTACTCAATACATCTATACTTTTTTAAACGTACTAGTCCAACAATCTCTCTCCTGAGATCTCTCTCCCGTCCACTGGGCTCGATCTTACGCCGCTGGTAGCCAGTGGCTGCCGTCGACCCGCCTGATGTCATTGGTCTACCTGGTGGGGGGTCTGCCGATGCTTCGTTTTCCGGTGCGAGGCTGCCACTCTAGCACCTTCGGGCTCCAACGTCCATCGGTACTGCTAACTATATGCCCTGCCCAATGCCACTTCAGCATTGCAATTCGGTAGGCTACGTCGGTGACTTTAGTTCTCCTATATCTCCTCATTTCTGATTTTATCACGTAGGGAAACCCCAAGCATAGCCCTCTCCATTGCCCGCTGAGTGACTCTGAGTCTTCTTATGAGCCCCATAGTCAGCGGCCATGTCTCGTAACCATATGTAATGGCTGGCAACACGCACTATTCGAAGACCTTAGTCTTGAAGCACTGAGGAATTGTGATTGAAAAGATGTCCTGTATTTTTCCGAACGATGCCCATCCGAGTTGTATTGTGAAATTGTACATACCTTTTATTCAGTTTCCTTGGTCACTTTTTGGCGAATTTTCTGGTTTTAACTATTTTTTAATTTAATCCGGATATATATATTGTTAAAATATTTTGCTGATCCTTTTTACACATACCTTTAATATTACCTTGTTATTTATAACATAAACTATCGAATAAAAATGAAATGTTAAAACTATTACCGGTAAAAGCAAATATATAAAACGATTTAAGGATATAGCATAAATTTTAACGATACTGTGTTTATTAGGTATACTAAAACTCTTGAGAAATCCCTTATACGAAAAGTTAACAAGGTTCCAAGAGAATTCTAGTGAATATCGTTATACACTTTTCTGAAGGACCTAACAATGGCCGCAAATTTCAGTTGAAGTGAATAAAGTTACTAGTCTCGCAACGTGCTCTAACTACGTTATTGATTCTTTAAATCTATATCAAGACTTCTATAGATCTCAGTTTGAATCATCTATAATTTTGTTCCTGTCTTTTGCGTATCTTCTTTACATCTATTGCTCAACTATCGTTTAATTGACGAACTTTACTTATTTACTATTGACTACATTATTATATATTACTTATTTAATTTAAAATTTATTTTTAATCTGGGTACCTTGAAAACATTATCGTACTCAGTAAAAAACCATTGGCATTGTAAACAAACACTTCAATTTTATTTATTTGTATAGATGGGATAAACCCTAAATATTTGGTGATAACCGACATAATCCACATAGTCCGATTTCCCAATTTGGAGAGATATAATGGGATAATATTGGAGCGTCGAGGATAGTTTTAGAGGATGCCTATAATAGTTGTAATCGGATTATTGAAATTAATACGTCGTTCCCACGATGACCTCAAACTCGATCCATACATGTGAATAACACTAAAGTGACTGCCTATAGTTTCGTAGTAAAGCTTTCTTCGTATGAAATGAATCTAGGTTTATTGACTCAGGTATTTATCATGCTTAAAACAGTCTAAGCCACAAGTTACTGTAGTAATTGTTATCTAATAATAAGTCCTTGAAATAAACACGCTATTGTATGCAGACTGCGATGATGCAAGTACCTATTCCACAAATAGAGGTCCTAGGTCTTTCTCAAATTTTGTTTATCAACACACAAAACAAATCATTTTCTGCTTCGGCGTTCACAATAACTTGCACCGGGTTCTTGTACACATTTGCATTTATATATAAATTAACAATCTCTTACTAAAGTTTTACAAATTATATTTAGGTTTGTTATATTCTTAGGTTTTATATTATATAATAGATTTTTCCAGGATAAGAGTCTTTGGACTCGCATAGCAAAATAATGTCAGTATACAGAATGTTATTAATAAAGAAGTAAAACTTCTAACTAGAATAATGCGCTAACATCTTAGATAATATAATGATCCTCTGAGATCTTGCTGAGGCGCTAAACTATTATTTAAGTATTTTTTTGGCAAATTAGTGAATATTGCACACTAAATTTAGTTAATTTTAAGTTGTTGTATTTTTCTTTTGTCTTATTTCTGTGGTGTTTGATAAAGTATACATCTATCTATCTATTTGTTGAAAACTTTTAAATATAACATCATATAGTATAACAGTTTTCGTCATACATTAAAACCCCGCATCTCTGTGACATAATTTAATTGCATCGCATAAGCTTTTGGGGAAACGACTCTCTTAAATACAAAAGGCTTTGAGTCAACAAACACAGACGGGAGTCCGACTTTCATAGCGATTGCTGCTATGCCTTTAGCTATTTGCTTTAACCATGCAACAGTTGCAAGGATATCTGAAACACTTTATTGCTCCAACTTTCGGCTGGTAAGATTTTAAATCCATTTTGAAATGGATAATAATATATAATATCAACAAAAACACGACTGTTCAGGATCGCCGTCTTGAATTTATTAAATTGATATAACTTTATAGTGTACTGTTTCTCTCTATCCAAATAGAGAGAGAGAGGTAATAAACTTTCTTATACACATACAGATAATATATACATTAACTTAAGCATAGAATACAGTTCTGCGACATTTCGCTAAGTAGCGCTCTCTTTTTTTCGATGGGAAATGCTTTAATGCACTGGCCCCGACCGTGTGTCAGGAATGTGGGACACGGCGAACAAGAAGGCCTTCATCCACGAATGAAGCACCAGGGGTTCAACTTTCGCATTCATCCCTGGTGACCCTGATGAAAAGTAGCGATCTTTGCCAGCTACCCTTGGAGTAAGTGAGATTTCTTCAAGAATAAAGGTAAGTGCATGCATGCATAATTAATAACATAACCATACATAAATAAACAAGTATGTAAAAGTACCTACATCTACCAACGATTTACGTTTTTAGAAAACTCAAGTTATTCAGGTTCCCGTACTGGCTATATAGGACCCAACTATGGAAAGGAAACTTGAACTTTGCAAACCGATGCCGCCTTCAGTTCCTCCAGTTTCCATCATGACCTGAATAAATATATGTATAGAATAGAGAATTGAATAAGGCCTTTTCTATTTATAGACTTTTAGTCCCGTTTTAGACGCCTCTTGTGAGTATCCATGTTTGCATACGTATATCTAAACAAATTTACGTGATGTCTGATATCAAAGAAGGCAAGAATAATCAGATAATTTTAGCATATTAAGTACCAGTCGTGCCGCCGACGTACGTGGAGATGCGTGTAAAGAAAGCAACTTAAAATCAACATTGGGATTATGATATCAATGCCATGTCTACCATAACCTGCGCCGTCACTTTTTCTATCTAAATATTCATGCGTTACATAAATATTGTCACTAGAAGCTCAAAATGGTCATCAATCTTTGAGTGCAAAAGCCTGTTCTCACACATGAAATTCAAAATGGATCTCCAAATATTGTATGCCCTTATCGACGTTGTCAATCCGTAAGAGAATCGAGAACATGCCTATTTCGATCCTCGATCCAATGAAATTTATGACATTCTAAAATCTATAAAATAACCCACAAGAAATAAGTCGAAAAGCCGAGGTCCATTTATAGTTTCTCCAGGGATAGATCTTTCCGAAGATTTAACGAGTCACTTGCAAATCCTGATTTATGTACACAGATAGCTGGTGCACGCGATTTTGTCTGTGCAGAATTATTACTAAAATCCGAAAGGTATTGAATCTTATTTATATAAATATATTATCATGTAAGGTTATTTGTCATTCTTTGTTTTAAAAAAGCAAGAATTGTTTCTACGTGCGTTTATAGGTTTTGAAACCATCGAACTGCTGAACCCCAAACATGTGTTATTAGAAAAGCAATAAATAATATAGACATTGTTTAAGTACAATATTATCCACTCACATGCTCATTACGAAATCTTCAAAGTTGTTCAAATAAAGTTTCATCCAGCTTCCTTATTTATTTTCGAAAAAAAAAACAATATAATACGACCGAGTAATTAAAATGAAAAAAAGACATATATATACAAAAATATGTACTAACAATGCCATGCGGTTTTACCCACGTAGATACTGATCTCATAACAGTGGAATGTCTGCTAAGTCAGACTATAGATTTTTTTTTTTCATAAAAGTTTTATTTCACTTAATTTTTATTTACTATAGGACAGATATACAAATATGTGTACTGAATATTTCAGAAGAACGGTGCTTACGAATACAAACAGTCATTGTGGAATAATTCTTATCTATATATATAAAAGAGATATCCAGGTATTTATTGACTCAGCACGATATCTCTGGAACCATAAGGCGCAGAGACTTGAAATTTGGTAGGAATATTCCTTTTGCCGAGTAGAGGTCAAATAAGAACGGATTTTACGAAATTCCAGCCGCAAGGGGGGTTGCGGGGGTCTTAACTATTGACTCATCACAAAAGGCGTAGAGGCTTGAAATTTGAGAGGAATATTCCTTTTGCCGAGTAGAGGTGAGCTAAGAGCAGATTTTAAGAAATTAATTGAATTTTGGGATAGTGATAATGATTACCCACGGTTGATCCTAGAGGGCAGGATTTTCAGAAAAAGAGCACCTGGTAGACCGAGGCGACATTGGATGACCGATATACGTAAGTGGACCAGTCATAACTACGTACATTTAAAAAGACTTGCCCAGGACAGAAGAGTTTTCCGCATACTGACCGCCAAACATCATTTTGAAGAAGGCACTAGATGATGATGATAATCTAGAGTCTAAAAAAGAACTATAAGCTCTTTGTAGTATTACACAGCAAATAACTCATTGAAGTATTGATACGTATGTTTTTTATTTGTAAAGTAATATGCCTAAATTAATGAAAATGGTACCCATTCAAACCTATGAAAAAACCATTCAACGCAGACGAAGTCGCGGGTTCAGCTTGTCTGTCTATATTTGTGTATGCTGACATGTGAATAAAACGATACACTGCAAATAAAATGAATATGGCCATCTCTATACTACTGTATTTTAAAATAACATTATAACTTTTGAATGAATGTCCGATTTTAATAAGTCAAAAAGTATTTCAAAATTTTATTTTCTATACTATAGATACGGTATATAATAAAATATGATTTAATAGGATAAGAATTGATACAGAGGTATAAATAATATGGTTTGATTATTGTCGGCACTTTTATTAAAACCTAAAAAAGTAGTAGTATTGGGATAACTATATTAGTTGGACATTGGCATGGCGGACTTTTTTATAGATATTAATACGTTTCCATCATCAATAGTTGCCGCAGCGCACGCGACAACAGAGATTTTATAAGAAATTTTTTCATACCGTGGCCTTCATTAAAGCATATTTATAAGGGATCCCTATTTTTTTGAGAAAGTAATGTAGCCTATATCACTCAGTTAACATGCAGCTTTCTAACATTGAAAAAATTTTGAAATCGGTGCAGTAGTTTTTGTGTGAAAACATTACTAACATATATACTTATATAAAAAACACAAGCGTTTCCTCTTTATAACTTTAGTTTAGATATATATTTGTAATTTATTGAAAAAAAAGATAATACTTCGTTACACATTGCTTTAGCACTACCCTGTACTATAAAGGAAGTAACTAACCGCGATCGCAACCGTAGTCATCTGGGATTCATATCATACTGGAGAGTGAAATATTTGCATCGCTGTGATAAAATATTTTATAATATATTCAAGTATAGTTTTCAAGTGTTATCCAATTTAATTTACCTTACTACTGAAACTACCTCATTGGTCTAGTGGTTAGCATGTTCGACTACAGACATGAGGTCTGTGTTTCAAGTCCTGAGTCGGGTGAATTCAAAAGTTGATATTATGTTTTCCATTAAGGTTTTCTCCATATATGTCCGAAATTGTTAAGTTAGTGCTCCACCCCCACGCCTGATCTCACTCCAGTTGAGTCGGACTTTGAGAGTGTAGGAATGGAAATTGCACTTGTGTACTATGCGCGCTAATTCACTGTGGAGCAGCGTGATGGGTCTATGCTTCAAAAACCCTCTCTCATATGATCGTGGAGACCTGTGCCCAGCAGTGGGGCGAGAATGGGCTGCTATATACCTTTCCTACTGGAACTTGGGAGTAAAATTAACGTCAGTTTTTTTAGCTGGGTAATGCCTTTACGAACCCATTTAGGATTGTGGGCCTCGCTGAAGTATCAGAATACCCACTAAAACCCAACGGATCCTACTTCATTTTCGCGAAATGAGATCACTTGTGGCTCCCATTTCGCATTACAGTACTGATTCGGATGATGCTTACTATGAGAATATACGGTTTACTAAGATGAATAGTATTGCGCTTACATACGCTTACTGCCGCCCAGCCTCCTTCGGAAAAGTGCGAGGGCATCAGCCGTATCCTCTTTGCCTCTCATTTGCCTCCATTAGAAAAATCACAGTCTCACAAAAAAAGGCAACCGCCCTCCTCGCCCAAAATTGCTGCCGAACATTAAACCGATTGTGCTCTCTAGTGAAAGGTCACCTCCAACCAGCTACAATTGACGTACCTCTTTAGTCCGACAAATATGGTACGCTGATGACATTAACAATATGAGTGATTGCAGTAAGACTGAAACTGCAGAATATTTAAAGTTCAAATTCAAATAATCTTTACTGTACATATTAACTTAATAGTATAATAAATGGATTTGTACAAAACTATCAATACAATAGTATTTCGAATATTAAAATTATGCTCCAGAATTTGTACATAAAAACTTAATTATTTAGAAATTCAATATTTTTTTAAACATGTTTATGTTATGGAATTTCCGCAGATAACTAACTTATTATATATTTTTATAACCATAACGCAGATGTTTTTATAAATATTTAAGGTTTTATGAAATGGAGTTTTAAATTAATCTCTAAAACGATATAAAAATAATAGGACGAATAAAGATAATACTAAAATATATAGAAATGATACAGTTAGAAGATTTAGTTTCTCAGAGTAGAGCCTACCACTGTCTCTGTTGTTCTATTTAATTGAATTTACAAAAAAAATTGTTTTAAAAATTATTACCCAAACGTTTCATTAAAATGTATTTTTTTAAAACTCATATTACATACTCGAAATGCGTCAGATGTGTAGTCTCAGTATGAATACAGTAATCCGGAAAATTGCTGAATTCAAATAAAGTAATAGTAAAGTAATATACAACAGTTTAAGCCTACTTCTATCTCATACTGTACATTCACTTACCATCAAATAAAATTACAAAAAAGCGCTTACTTAACAATAAAACAAAATACATCGAAATAATGTGTGAAACTTCATCAATC
The DNA here is from genome assembly GCA_015832385.1 of Elymnias hypermnestra. NCBI lineage: Eukaryota > Metazoa > Arthropoda > Insecta > Lepidoptera > Nymphalidae > Elymnias > Elymnias hypermnestra. The sequence goes on along the minus strand of JACTOM010000010.1, from coordinate 1,058,256 downwards.
AATCAAAGTATTCTTTATTCAAGTAGACTCAAAAAGCTCTTTTGAATCGTCAATAGTCTGTCCGTTGGTAATAAATCTACTACCTGAAATTTGATTCCGCTAAGAAACCGGCAAGAAACTCAACGGTCACTCTTTTAAACATAGTTTTTGTACGTTACAATGTGTTTAGCTTTCATGTGCCACTGGAATCAATTCCATACATCTTTGTCATTTAAATTATCTTCAATATTATAATATGCTTTTTGTAATAGTACGTTTTAACATATATATGTCATTTTTTTTCTGAACCTTCTTTATTCAAAAATATGGCATTACAAGTTTGTGTTTATTTCTTGTAATTGAATTGTGTGTTTCGCTCCTTTAGCTGTATAGATGAATATTATCACGGATATATAAAATGTTATTCAATATACACTGCCTCATTGGTCTAGTGGTTAGCATGTTTGACTACAGACATGAGGTCCTGAGTTCGAGTCCTGGGTCGGGCCAATCCAAAAATCGATATTGAGTTTTCCATTAAGATTTCCTGAATATATGCCCGAAGTTGGCAAGTTGGCGGTGTGATCCACCCCCTTGCCTCGGAGAACACGTTAAGCCGTCGGTCCTGCGCCTGATCTCTCTCCGGTCGTGTCGGATTCCCGTTACAACGGACTATGAGAGTGAAGAATGCACTTGTGTACTATGCCTGCCAATCCGCAGTGGAGCTGCGTGGTCTATGCTCTAAAAACCCTCACTCCTCGGAGTGAGGAGGCCTGTGCCCAGCAGTGGGACGTTAATGGGCTGCTATTTATTTACTTACTTAATCAATATATATTGCGACGGTACTGTGAGAATTGATATTTCTTTGAACTTTTCTGTTAAAGAGAGCTATCATGTTTTGAAAAAGTTAAATATAAAAGTTAAACATATGTATGTGATGTTTTAACAAAGTTAACAGAAAAAAAACCAACGAGCTAGAAAGCTAAAGCAGCTATTTTTCTATTAGCGGCACAGAGCAGGTGCTGGCGTTAATGTAACTACCTCAGAACGAGCTCATGACTATATAATGTTGCATTATGGCAAAGGGTTATACGCACTGTGTAAACAGAAACTTATTTACTTTGTTTATGTAACTGAATAAGTTTTGGGGTCCTTGCTAATAACAATATTTACCTTTCGTATTATTCTACTGGTAGCTTTAGGGTAGTAACAATAACATTCAATTTCTACTATTATTTACTCTTACGTTATATAGTGTATATCCTCTTCAAAATTGTAATGGTGTTTCCTTTTCTAGAGTTTATAAACATCTTTTTGTTGTAGTGGAAGACGCTTGATGGTAATACAATTTTTTTCCAATATTTAGAAATAAATAATTTTAATTTATTATACAAACTGCATAAGTGAAAACATAATGATTTAATATTTAAAGAAAAAACTAAGTATTTATGTATTATATACCTGTACAATGCCATGTATTTTAAGGTCATACAAACGGTTTAAAAGTAAGAGCCCGTAGGAAGTTTATACATAATATAATATTAATTTATGTTTTATATAATAATTAAAACGCGTCAGAAGATATATGTCAACAAATGGCATAAAATGCTTTATAATATATGGTAATATGGTATTTTAAATAGTTTTTCAGATAAATAATTCATATGATGATTTTGAGATTATTATTTTTTTTTTTAAATAAATAATAGTTATTTACATGATGCCAAAAATTCTTGGTTTTTAACGTTTCCAAGTCAAAATTTATCAATTATTTTATCTTCACAAAAATCATGCGATGAACCCCGCTGCAAAAATGTATCTTTTAATTTATTACAAACATCTAAAGTTCTAACAGAGAGGGCATGCCTCCTTGCTGTTTTTCAACGCGAGTCAAGTTTCTGGCTACATGCGCTTCCATCTGCATCCGTGGGTACCTTGTTGGACAAGATGACGTTATCTATATCTACGTGTCTGCGTCTTGGTGTGAAAACAACAGAGCCCCATCATTGTACTGTGATAAGTGGGTGAATCAACTCGGTCATCACAGTCTGTCTTGTCTTCGTAGCGCTGGTCATCAATAACATCATCAGACGGATCCTTGTCACCATTAACGTGCTGGCTATTCTCGAGCCGTATGAAATTGCGCGTGATGGTAAGAGACCTGATGTATATCGTTGATGGCTAGGAAAAAAGGAAGGTCGTTGGTTTGGGATGCTACACTTGTTCATACGCTCGCATCATCTCACATCGACGCTACCTCCAAATCAGCGGGAGCGGCGGCGTCATTTGCTGAAAACGCCAAGAGGTGCAAATATGAGAGTCTTGCCTTAGAATACATATTTGTGCCTTTTGGTGTGGAGAAATTAGGACCGTGGGGTCCAGAGGGTAAAAGTTTTTTTAAAGAAATTTCATCTCGCTTAGTTGATGTCACCTGTGACCCTAAGGCCGGGTGGTACTTCGGACAGCGTATAAGTATCGCTGTCCAAAGAGGTAACACTGCCAGACTTATGGGTACCCATCCATTTACCTCTAATGGCGCGTTTTGATTACTTTTATTTTTATTTTGATTTATGATAATGTTAAGTTTACATAGAATGTCAAATTAAAAATAATGCCACTTCCATGAATGAATGAATGAATATAATGAACTAATGTGATATTGTAATGATGATGGGAAAAAAATACAAAATATCCGACTGAGTTTGTTGTGGGCTCTCTTCTCAGGACAGGACGCGAAGGAATCCTCGTAACTTTAGGTTTTAAGCCGTTATTTAATTTAATTTTAAATCTTTTTACTAATGTACGACTGATGATAATCATCAGTCGTACATTAGTAAAAAGATTTAAAATTAGGAAAAAGATATTATAATTGACGATTCAAAAGCGCTGTAATAGACCTACTTGAATAAAGATATTTTGAGTTTGAATTTGAAATGTGACGAAGTGGCCTTGAGGCCACTTTCTTAAAAGGTTTTATGCAATAGGCTGGTCAAAGCCACGGTCAAAGCTTTGTAATAGTTCAAAACTAGACAACCTGCTGGATATCAAAACTGGGAGCGTTTGAACGAAGCGAACACTACATTGACGTCAATAAGCTCGAGGTTGAATGTGACATTTTTGTATATAAAACACAAAAAAAAATCTACTTACGTCCTTTGTAATCATCAATGTATTCCTAATTAGTTACATTAGTTAGACGATAATACGTAGATGGTTTTAGACCACTAAACTTACTTATTCGTTACTATATTTTAAAAATTATTTGCGATTTACTTGAAATTTATCAGTGTGACACGTTTCTCGAAATCGATGGTAAATAAATATGAATCTCTCCACATTCCGAAGGGAACTACGAAAACGGAAAGTACGGTACAGCAATTCATATAGTATAGAATTAATGCCATGACAATTGTTGAGGTCAAATTGTATGTGAGGTCGAATTGACTCAGTACTGTGTCCAGGTGACATAATTCAATTAGATTGCGAGCCATTCATCTGCCACGTGGGAGAGTTATGTCCTGTCTTATGTTACTACCTAAATTGGTTAAACATAGCAATGTGTTGCACAATATATCGTACCTTCTGTAGTACTATATACTACAGAAAGTACGATTCAATATTTAGGATACACGCAATGGTCTTATATCATTATAGAACCTGAATTGATACCTTAGACTACACTGTTATCATTTCCGCAAATAATCTATACTATTATAAAAACAAAAGCTAAGAAAGACATTATTAATGCAATAATGCACTAATAGAACACTGTAAGCCTTACTTAATGCAGCACCATTAGCCATATTAGTGGCTGTTTTCAGAAGGATTACTACAAAATAATCGATTACTTTACGATTGCTTTTTGGTTAACTAAGATAAAGAAAAGCGTTTTTTTCCAAAGGTATACTACATGTAATGTTCCTGAAGTAATAATAAACTTCAAATACATATTTGAAGCGTGTTCCTCAGAAGCCTTACCAATATATTTTAAACTAATTCAAAGCCCGTGTCACGCTCTTTCGTCTTAAATCTATGGAAAGACATGCCGCAGAATTTTTCAAAATATCATAGAAAAATATAGCGTCAATTTTGTAGTATTACATGTTAAAATGATCCTAGTAAATTACCGTTTATTAACACTGAAAATTGCTTCGCTGTAAGCTAAAAATCCTCCTTAATTTATATCCTGTTAGCGAGGCTGTACAAGCTCATTAATGTGCATTTGAGCTTATCTCTTAGGCGATTATCGAGTTAGCAGGCTAAAGCGGAAAGGCCATTGTGATAGTAAATAGGCATTTCATTTTATGACATCATCATCATTCCGCTGATATAATGGCGTATACTAAAAGGGCATTGTCTATGTGCGGTAACCCAATGCTTTCCTTATCAAAGTAATAGTTATATCCGAATGGAACATTGGAATATTTCTAGTATCAGTATAAAATGAGCTATTTTATACTGATACATTGTAAATAGACATTGTTGAGGTCATAAACAGGAACCGTTATTGATATAGTATTTTCTTATAAAGGCTGTATCTTAAAAGACTGACGAATCTTTTTTAAATAATAATTATATATACACAACAATTATAAATAAACAGAAACGAATTTTGACTTATGGGAGGCTTCGGACGTGGCTAGTAATTACCATATGAAGAATGATGCCGCCAGTTATCGAAAAACTTATGACTATGCGTTCTTAAAACGTCACCGCAACAATATATCTGTCTTTTTAATGAATTACTGACAATAATGAATTTTCAGTAAAATTATACTATTTAAGGAATTAAAATACAGTGTCGCGCTATCTATAATTCTCTCACTCCCGTAATCGACACTCTTTACAATACGATTAAAAATAAGTTTTAACGTCAAGTATCAACACACTTCATTTCAATACCGACAAAATAAAGTGCCTGAAGCACTTCATAAGTATGTGTTTCTAAGTTAAAAAGTATTGTAATATTTCATATAGACAAGTCGCTGTTAACAACAATATTTTAGTTCGTTCAAGCATATTTTTGTAAAAGCGTTGCATCAGCGGCTGCGGTCGTAATTAACGTGGATTCTGATAAACACACGATCCGCATCAATCTCACTCAGCACTAGATTTTGTTCCGAAAGATAAAGTTTGTCCATAGCGGTTTTATAGTATTGTATAATTTTGTCTGCGCTTGTAGATATTACATAAAAAGTGTATATAGTCAGACGATGCAATTGTATTTGTACCCACCCATTTTTAATTATACATATAAATCCTCTGTACATGTGTGAATTACTGTACTACTCCTAAATGGACATTTAATAATTTTAATTTTTATCCACAATAAAAAGAAAAGTGTATTTAACATCACCATTTGAAAAAGATTTCATATTTCCAAAGGATTGGACACTGTAGGCACGGTTGCCTCTTTCTGCGAGAAAAGGTAACGTGGAGGAGACGGAAGTTTAAAGAACTGTAATGAATTTGTGAGCCGGTTTCTATCGGGGGACCAGAGTGGTATGCCTCAACGAACCTTTGGATCCCAACGTGTGAAAGACGAATATACCTTTGGGCATAAATGATTATTCCAGCACAGCCGGTAAGTGCGAGCAGGATGAATAAAGGCATTACCCAGTGAAACAACTACTTCATATATGAAGTGATCTATTATTTTAGATCCATTTGAAATATATAATAAATAATACTGTTTCTCGAATGTAACAGCCGTGTATTTCTTAGGAACTAATGAAATGTTCGAAAAGCTTTTTGAAGCATTCTTAATTCCACTTAAATGCAAAAAAAAAATCATAATAGGTCCAAGCTGCTAAACTTTTGGATATCACACAAAAGAGAAGAATTAAAAGAAGAAAAGCGTTGGAGTTAGTGACAGTGCAGTGACAATATAGTGTAGTAGTATTTTTTATTAAGAGCTCAAGAACAGAGTTTTTTTTAGCGTCAGGAAATCCTCGAGGACATTCACCGGCTAAAACCTGACGGTGCTCCTCCTTACGTTTGCTAGCAAAAGCACGGGATCGGAATACGTCCGCACTCCCGCCTACAATGCCTCACAAGGCTTCCCGCGATAAAATTCTTCTGCTTATATATTCTTGATAGCATGCCCGGAGCACCCGACGTGTCACCTCTCCTCTCTCGCTTTCAGGCAACTGGCCTCGTACCTATTGCCTACGAGCTAACCTTAAGGGCACAGACGTCAATCAGCTCTCTGAAACGTTCCGCCGCCTCCCTTCTACGACATGACATTTTCACAGATGAAGACCATCGCCTCCCAACAGACTTCCCTACCTACCATGACTATAACCACAGCGGGTAGAGAAAGATTTTCCTACCACGAGTAGGTATTCAGCAGTGTCTTACACCGGCTCAAGAGTGAGTCAATAGACATTAAAAGAAACTAAGTATAGACGTTGGACTCTAGACTTAGATAACACATGTAAATGTTAGGTAGATTAGGTCTAATATTATTACTAATTAGTCAGTAAGGTTAGATTGTAATCTTAAATTATAAAGCAACCAACGATTGGTTTTAATAAAAAAGGTCCAGCCGTTTAGAAGGAATTTTGAAACATATAAACGCAGGAACGAATCACATATATAAACATATTAGTAAAACAACACTCCTTGAAAGCAACACATGTCTGTTGTGTAGCATTAAACTATTTTAAACCTAGAGTATAATATCAATGCATCATACTTTCATTAATTACTAAAGAATTTATCATTCGTGTAATTTAAACACAATAGATTGTTTAAGCTTTGGCTTAGGAAGACAATTTAATGAGGCAAATAATAAAAATTGTAAATTCTTTTTATCAACGTTATTTTTAACACCCCAAATAAACTACTACGGACCCTCGTTAATTGAACTTTCCCAGTTGTTATTCTTTCCACGGTTTTCATGGGATTAAGAAAATGTTTTATTAGGTTCTGCGTTTTCATTTTGTTTGATTTTGGTATTGCATTAATTAATCCGTATTCCCAATATCATATTTTAGGATCTTGAATTTATAATCATGTTTTATGTAGCATAATTACTAAATTACTAACCGCAACAAAATTTCTGCTGCGGTTAAATTATAATCTTCTTTTAGAGACAATATTTTTGAAATGTAATTTATTTATTATGAAAAATTATATTTGTATTTATTCAATTTCTCCATTAGCTTAGACTCTCCGTAAAAATAACATATAAAATTAAAAAATCCCTGTTAAAATTTTCAATCGTTAATAAAATACTTTCTTATTCGTCTCTTTTCAATTAAATTTCGGATTTTCAAATGTTGTATTAAGTCAAATTAAGTCTTACGTAAATAGTTTCTGTCTCTGTAAAGACTTTACGAAGTTTATACTAAATGACGTAAAAATTAATTGCTTTCATTCTTTTATTACTATTTATATTGTGATTTAATTAAACTCTCTTTACTGATTTAAATAAATATAATATACATTATAATATTCCTAACTTATAAGAAGATCAATTTGAATGTATAAGCATTTTTATAAATTTAAAAATGTGGATTGAAAATGAGGTTTCCGCTATCTTTTAATTTATATAAGAGCTGAACATTTCTCTGTTCACATGGTTGATCTTTGTGAAAGCCAATGTGATAGCCTCATATGTATGAGGGCTTGGCTTCCTTTCCTGTTTGATTTGATTGATATTTTTACATATTTCATGTAGAAAATTTGCTGATGTATTGGTACGCGCACTGGCTTTGCTTGCAGATGTCCCGGGTTCGAACCCAATAAAGCAAAATAGGAAATTGTGTTTTGTAAATTGTCTTCATCTGGCTTGGTAGCAGATAGTTATCACGCAACCTGCAGAAATTTTCTGCTAAGCAAAAAGTATAAGCCCCACTACGAACCAGTGTCGATACTTATAAGGGGTAAATTACGTTACATAACCGTGTAAAGCAAAATTTACGATTATCGACTTATAATATTGCGCATTAAGGTCTTAGACTTTATCGTTACTTACCACTTTAAATTTTTCAAGTTATTATTCACACACTATTTAGCAAATATTTTTCAAACTTATTACATAAACAAAGAAACCTGTGTTTTCAGTAGGAGCTGAAAAAATTTACGCGAAAAAAATTTACATATCATGAAATTGTAATTACAATATCAGACATCCTCTAGAAGTTCCACCATCCACCACAAGTTTAAAAAAGTCGGTTTTATTAAAACTTGCTTTAAATAAAAAAAAAATGATACTTAAATGTGACATATACCTATGGAAATACGAAGTACATAGTAGATTGTGACGTGCTGCTTCTCAAAAAAAAAACAAAAATATTTTTTTTCCACACTATATAGGTAATGTTGGATTTTTTTTAATTGGCACCGAATATATTTTGAGGAAAGCGAAAAAAAATATTCTCGTTTGCAAAAATCATTACGAAATTGAATCCGTACGCGAAATAATGACAAAGTACAATAAAGTGCAACAAACTGTCTTATATGAAACAGCAATTGAACAAGTCTTTGATGGCCTAGCTGGAGCAGTGGAGCGAGTACTCACTTTGCTAGCAGAGGTTCCGGGTTCGATCCCCGGTAGGGCGAACTTAGTAAATTGCAATTTCTAATTCATCTAAGTCTGATCTCGTGGGAGGCTTCGGTCCTGGCTAGAGAAGCTGCCAAGCAGGAGGTTTTTGTTCCGATAATAGTGTGATAAGAGAATATTGTGATATAAAAAAAGATATTGTGACTAAATATGAGAAAGGTATGCTACGACGGTTGGAGCACGTAGAGAGACTGAATGAAAGGAAACTGACAAAAAGAATTGATATAAGGCAAGAGTGATTGGGAAAGTTGGAAGGGGAAAACCAAGTCGAACGTTTTTCGACCAAATCCAGGACCTTTTAAATAAGGAACGGGTCAAGAGTACTCTAAACCGACGAACTTGTATGAAAGTTTTAATGAGAATGAAAGAAGCGAAGGAGTTACGCAAGGATCGTGGCAAGTAGAAGGACGTGGTCTCTGCCTACCCCTATGGGAATGAGGTGTGATACTATGTATGTATGTACAATGCTCTGTAGAAACCGTAAGAGGTAAATTACCACTTACCAGATTAGCGCGCTTCCATCTCAGACTGTATCATCCCTTACCACCAGGTGTGATCACAGTTACGCTAGATTGGCAGCAATAGAAAAAAAGCAGCTACTAGTCTGCTGCGTTATATTACACATTACCAACTGTTTCCCGTGGACTCAAATGCTCAGATTCAATGGGAAGATAGACAAATCTATAGCCTTAGTAATGTAGAGGACATTCCAAACAAAACACTGCAAAATTTTAAATCAATTGGGAATGGTTTTAAGGAGGAAACGTAATGTATGAGTGAGTACAGTGGCCTAAAATTATGTTGTTAATATACTCGGTCTGGTGTATAGTCCTTTTCCTGAAAGAAGTCCACCCCAGATGAGACGCTGTAGTCGCGTGACATAATGTTGCCATTCTGGGTTAAGAATTCACCTATTTTACATTTAGCGTATGTAATTTACCAAACAATACTATTTCTATTAATTTATATTATTTTATACTAATAGTATTTTATGAGAAAATAGGGTAAAGAAAAGCATTACAATTTTATATTAATCCCTGTCTGAAGAGTTATGAGAAGATGTATTTGTTAAATTTTGTCCCAAAAATTAGTTTATATAATAGAAGTCCAATCAATACAGCAAAAAAATATTATATGGCAACTCTTATAAGTACCTGTGATGTCGGCGACCCTCTTCCGAACATTGTTTAGTGGTATTAAAACACCTCGATTCTTTTGTTCCGCTTCACAGAACTCTTTCATCTTCAATATCATTTCTCGAGACGAACTTTTTACAACTTTTGGCTTTGTAAACAATCTTTAAAATGCATTAAGCTAGTTAAATCTCACAAAAATGTACTACAACAATCAAACCTGTCAAGTTTTGTTCCAAAAATCACCGCGGGACATTTTTCATGAAAAGGAATCTAGTTTCAAAGTCTATAATAGCCAAATGTAAAAGCAATTTTTGTATATAGATGTTTTAACAATAATTGCTTTTAGGCTCGTTAAAAATAGATTCGAAAATCTTATTAAAACCAAAGCAAGAAACAAACTGTTTAAAGTAATAAAAGAACTGATCACAAAATAATAATTTATTTGCGCTATACATCCGCTTCACGCAAATAATACGTGACTCGTCTCCGGTCAAATGTATCAGCGAAGTAATGTAACACCGCTCGTTTTCAAAGCTTTGCATTTAAATCAGATTTATAGAGTCAGCTGAATATTCGATATTTTCGACAAATTTTCGTACGGGGAGCACAAAACTGAAGAAATTTTATTCTATAATTCAGAATATAGGTCATGGATCTACATAATAAAATTTCGTGAAATGAAATCGTTTGCGTATAGTTTCATGACAGATTTTATCTGTAACTTTTTGCTTACAATGACCGCTGCAATATAAAATGTAAAGTGAGTTAATAGGCTTTATGATCATTGAAATCTATTTGATTGATTCATTGATTTCTAAAAAGAACAAAATAAAAACCATAACAACTGAACGCCAAACCACGGTCTATCTTGCGCCGTGGTGAAAGTGCTTTGCTGGCAAAGTCCTGAATTCCATTTGTCCAGGTAGGGCAAATTTGGGGAAATGCATTTACTATTTTTTTGGAGTCTGGACGGGTGGAAGGCTTCGGCCATGGCTAGTATCTCTCTACCAGTAAAGACGTACCGCCAAACAAAAGATTTGCTTCAGATACGATGTTGTGTAGACACCTTAAGGGTAAAATGCCTCTTACCAGATTAACGCGCATACATATATTGTATCATCACTTACCGTCAGGTGAGATTACAACCTACAGAAATGTGACATTAATGTCATGCTCTATAATAAACAAAAAATATTATCTTTCATAAGATATTTAGTACTGCACAGTTCAACGTATAATAAGTTTGGCAGTTAATAAAATTTTATGTATATTATATTTATTTAGTACAGTTTTGTTAATAAATATTTTTACAAATAAAGACTAGCAATCTCTACATTACTCACCTTAGAGTAGCTTTTTCAATTAAATACTGTACACACTAACACAGTCAAATCATACAGATACTTCACATCACAAATGAACAATGCTTTAAATAACAATCGATCGTAATTAATAAAAATTTATAAAGTCATTAACAATAGGGTATCTCTCGTAATATATCTTAGGTTATTACAATTTAACCTTAACAATAAATTATATCAGTCATTGTTAGGACTTTTTCAAGAATAATTTCAATAAAAATAATCATAATATCTTTATTTTTGTTCTTTGTTTCGCAATTTACACGCAACGAATAGCAAAACTTGTTCTATAATAACCTAATGCAGAAGTTCCTGCACCAACATATATCTCATTTGATATAAAGTAAACCCAAGCGTTCATAAGTGAAAGGTAGCAGTAAAATCTCTAAAAGGAAAACTGCAGCCGTGCGGAAAAATATAATTTTCATTCGCAAGTTAGTATATAAATTTTAGACTGGAGAAAGTTCCGCAATAACAGCGCGCAAATCTCATAGTTCTCATGAACAGAAGTAATGAAGTTTCCAAAACTGTTATAATTTCTCACGGTAAATAAATAACAACTCTGTTGGTGCACTATATGTATATCTATCTATTATACTTGCATATATATGTTATATACCGTTATAAAACTGTTATAACAAAAAAAGAACCACAATTTTGTCAGGAAAGGTCTCCAAAAAAAATTCTTAGTTTGTGCTTATACGACCACGTGTCAGAAGTAAAAACTTCATTGAGGTTAATAATGCGGAATATAATTGTTTTATTGCCATATATTCATTGATGAAGTAATAAAGTTTACAATGTATATGATCATATTTGTATAATAATTATTATAAATTATGTATCGTTACTATGTTAAATAATTAATAATTAATAGCGTTTCATAGCTGAGAGTGACGACTTATACTCATTCAATACCCGAAAAATGAAATGCCACTGCGCGCAAATTTGAGTGAACACCGCATTATTAAAGTATAACAAAACAGTAAGAATGACAAAATATATAATTATTAAAATGTAAACAAATTATACATTTATTCTGATTAATGTATGTTTTTAAGCAATATCATATATATGACTGTTTGCCTAGTGATTACGGATATTTATATCTCAATAAAAGCCATTATCGATATCCCAATGATCTCATTCGCTGTCTCTAGGGAGTATACATTTCAATCCAATCGTAGATAACTCTTTGATCTTAAAAATTGCCACGAATCTCAAAAATTGGTGTCATTAGGACAACAATGTATTTTTATTCCATTATTTATACAACCTTTCCCGCTTCAAGCTACTCGTCATTAGTCTCGCCTTTAATTAAATCATACACAAAAAATAAAGCAAATCTTCACTATTTCTAGTAAATAAAGATTTTTCTCTCTTCTAGCATAAAATCTTTTAGACATTTTTCTATAAGAAAAACATTAAAGTAAAGAAGGTTTTTATTCCATTGAAATGTTACAATTTAAGAGCAAAAAGTTATATGAACATATTTATAGGCAAAGCAATTTGCAACAAATTATGGCTTTGCGAATTTTTGGTAGGATGCAAGGTTTCCAAGATATCGCCAAAACGGTGTTTGCACCCTCTTTTCCAAGATGGCGACCGGGGGTCAAGAGCGGCAACCACACAAACTTGTGATTAAATTCCTATTGACCCTCCATATATGTTCCAAAAATAAAATTACGTCCTCTAAAAATTGCAAAGCTTATGTAATATTTCAATGGACACTTTCTTTATATTTTTAGATTGCTTGCTTGAAATGCTTTATGCACGCCGGATGAAGTCAAAACTTACATCCGGGAGTGTGGAACTTGCTGGTCGTATCAGTAGATAGAGGGAGGAGCGTCTGCCATAACCTCACCTTGCCTGGAAAGTGCCTCTTTCTGCAAGATGACAGCCTCGCAGAAAAACGTCACTGCTCTCCAACCTGACTCATCGCCAATCATAAAGCCCACAATGCTGAGGAGTTGAAGGTCAGTTCCAATCAGCCATGTCAAGATGTGACGCTGGGGTCCCCAAGCCTGATATGTTGATATTGTGTGGTGCGCATTATCGTCGGCCGCCCCACATATACGGCAAGCAGGCGTCTCTTCGCAGCCTACAATCTGGTGCAGATACTTGCCGAAGCAACCCTGTCCAGTTAACACCAGCACGAAACTGTAGGTTAGCGTACCGTGCCCCTTGAGAAGCCAATCTTCCAAGAATGCACGCACCACTGCAACCGTGGCCACACCTGCAGCTGGAGATCCGAGGTCCTCCTTCCAACTTTCAATCAGGGCCCTATCGGATAGGATCCTGATTCTCTGAACCTCTTCAGCATCAGGCCTTTCGCCTTTATTCCTTGCAGCTACCCGACACTCATAGGCAGCCGCCAGAACCTCTGCGCGGAGCTCCCAGGGGGGATCGACCACAAGAAGAGTCGCTGACGTTGAAATAGTTACCTACAGAATGGCGTGTATAAAAACCTAAAAGGGAAGAAGTCCTTAACTATTGTTATTTTGTATTGTAAAGACTTCATTGTCCTACATATCATGTAAATATTTCTGTTAATCTTCCGCGTTGAAAATGTCACCTCAAGAATGGCATGTAATGGCCTTACCCTGATACAATGGGGAGCCACTGTGCTGTCCCCATGAATTTTTTTGATATATTATTATAAAAAACTTATTTGGCGTAACAAGACAAAAATTTTTTCAAACAATGATAACTTTGATCTCGGAACTTTTAAATTATCAGTCATTATCATTGGATAGCACAACTTTTAGCGATTATTTAATGCCTTATTGAAATACACGCTTGATTTCATAAAACAATGCAAAATAATATATAAGCAACAGTTAGTATCTACGAAATTTTAACCATAAATCCACGCCATAGTTTTTGTTGCTTGTCAAATTCGTCCGTCATTTGCTCACTCAATGCTAGGCACAGGCCAAAGATTCGAATATAATTAAAGTATACTATTTTTCATTAGATATAAATAGTTTATAATCTGTTTTCTGTAGTTAAGTCTGAAAGTTATAATTTTGATAACAATGTCACGTTCATATTTTCAATGTCAAAATGTATCTAACAAGTAATATAATAAAAAAGTTAAGGTATTATATAATTATAAAGTATTAAAAAAACTAAAATGTTGAGAGTGTCGGTTTTTTTATGTGCACGCACATCGTAAAAATATACTCTCATCAATTAAATTAAGTATAACTATATCCGTGAAGACGTCAGTTTTTTTCTTACGTGATACTCCTCTTCATTTAGTATATAAAGTAATGTTATGCAATATGTAATTATGCAATAGAAACACCAGGATTAACACTTAGTGCCGAGCACACCACAAGGGATGTTCTTTAGCATGTCAATATTTGCTTAATTCCGAGCGCAGTTTGCTTGTCTTTGTCCTATGTTTCACTCGTGAATCCAACAACTAAAACATCTTTTGGTAAACCCAAATTTTGAATACAAGTTTCTAGTGTATTTTGACGCTAACAGCTTTCAGCAAAAGTAAATAATGTAATTGAAAAGTTAATGAAATAAAAACAAATTTTTAGTTAAATTAATATAATTATATGTAAAAATGCCTATTTCATTAATCAGCGCTGGAGTCCTATGACTGGAGCATTTACTCAGCGTAAATGCTAAGGAAATGTAGATCTTAGTATTCCGAATTTTGTTTCTATAAGGTTAGCTAGGATATCTGGATTCCCGAGACCTGAAATTGTATTTTAAGTCTATAAAATAACAATTGTTTTGGGAACGCATAAAATAATTTAGTCTATTTTTTATTTATTCTTTTTCTTGCTCGAACTTTAGTCAATTAAGAATGTTTATGTGATTTTTGGCTCAATAAAGATTTATTTCCCTTGATTATGGTTGCACCGCTTTTCATGATTACGAGTTATTTTTTAAATTGCAATACTTTATTCTTGCTTCTTTTACATAGAAAATTTAAAGAAATTACTTTGAAAAGTTAAAAATATTTTTTTAGTTTTTTTTATATATATACCTACTACGTTTTCCGCGATGAAATTGTCGCTTAAAGAATGGCGCTCCGAGAGGTATCCTGATATAATGGGAAGCCATTGTGTTGACATCAGAATTCTTATCTTGTGACTTGTCATCATTTTCGGGACTCATCAATAACCGAAAAAGTCCTATATATGTATAAAATTAAATATATTAAAGTACTTTACTATATAGTATAAACTTTATTTCAGATAATTTCAGCGGTACAAAAAAAAATGGAAAGTGCTTTTGACCGGACCGACCTCGTACGAGGGTACGTCGTTTCACCCGCTGAATCTGAACTAAAGGTCAATTTAACCTGTACACCTATGAAATTTCTAGTAAATTTAAAAAAAAAAACGAAAAATAATGATAACTTGCAGTTTTAGTTCTTACAGGGTTCTTTCTCATGTAATGAGTTTATAAATCTCGTCCTAGATAGCGTAGATATTGACTTTAATTTTTATATTATTTGTTCTTATATAAAAATACTCGTACAATGACATATAGAACACAATCTTTTCACATAAAACATCTTAGCGACAAAGTTAACAGAACGTATGGTCGAACTTTTATTTTATTACAGACAATTTAAAGTTACGTTATCATAGTATCGTTTATGCGTCACTTTTCTAAGATTCTAATACAAATATTATAAAAAGAACTAAGTCAACTCATATATTATCTAGCACGAACTTCTTCGTTCTTAGTAACCTTAAATATACAATTATTCAGTATAAGTTTACAAAAAAATATTTTGCTGGCAGATAGGCGCTTGACCGTAATCTCACCTGATAGTAAGTGTTGATACGGTCTAAAATGGAGGCATGTTAACCTGTGTTTTTGCAGGTCTTTTGATAGTAGAGTAGTAACTAGTCTCATCCGATGCCTTCCACCAGTCCAGTCCCAAACAAATTAAAAATACAATTTCCTAAATTGCCCTGCCAGGTATCAAACCCAGGATTTCACCTAGGTAGTATTCACATCATTGCACCAGTGAGGCCGTTAAATGTCTTTCCTATGAAATGGTTCCACCTTGCCCCTTTAAAATACGAGAATATAAGAATCTATACGCATTTGGAGAATTCTATGCCTAAATTAACATTTGACTACGAATATCACTTAATGTTAAGTGATATTACTAATTATATATATCAAATCAAAATATTTATTCGCTGAATATGGTATACAAATTACATAGTCCTCATATTCTACTTATTTAAGTTTGCGAAATTACAGGTTTTTAAGCTAAATTACTACTATTAAATTATATTATTAACGTGAACTTATATATTACATGATATTACCTCTTATTAAATATAGTTACTTATTATTACTTATTGATAGATTCCGTTTAAATAGTCGTCACCGGAGTAGAAAGCTTTGATGAATGATAAGAAAAGATTGAACTGAATTTTTAAATTTTATACCATATTTAAATTGTGAGGCATATTCCCTTCTAGGTTTTGGTAATTTATTAATAATTTTAATAGCTATCACGCAAACACTTTTATTTAAAAAAGAACTTTTTAATGATTTCTAATTTTGTTTGGCGAAATGTCTTTGTAAGAATGAAGGTATCTTAAAAACGCCAAGCCTTTTACCAATTTAATTCTAGATAAACAGGTTTGTTCCACCGCGATTTGAACTGGAAACTTCTGCTAGCGAAGAAAATATTCGCAACATTATGGGCGTATATATATTATATACGCGTTAATGTCAAAAGTCATAAAGTATGTCCTTAACTCGATAAAATATTTCAACATTTTATATATATCTACTAACTTCTACGTTCGCGGTTTCAAGTGGAAATGAAATGAAAAGCTCGAAGTGATGAATCGTTTTAGATAAGATTGAGTGTAAGAGAAATATCCATTAAAGTTATAATTGATATAGTACTTTCAGTTTGATTGTTTTATTCGATTAGACTGTTTAGTCTAGTTAACGTTATCGGTATGACTAAATGATCCATATGTATACACCGATATCATAATGCTGAAGAATTTTTCGTATACTTTTTATAGGGAAATTCAACACGTACAAGTTGTTTACGTAGGTAATATCAGCAAGAGCAACTTTATGATAAATAACTTTACGCAGTAATAAGTAATTTACGTTTAAACAATGATTTATTTAAGAATATCGTTTTTAGCTCAAGGGATATTGTGAGCCGCTTCGACAGCTTACACTCACGATATGCTGATTCGGGAACAATGAAACTCTCGCAGACTTCTTGCGGCTACGAATTCAACTACGGCTGGCAAACGTACACTAGTGTGACAAGCAAACGGCGCTAATCCGTGCTCTTTATTATTAAAGTTTTACATATCTACTTGTAGTCTTATTACTTACATACAATTTATAAGAATACGAAGGTTAAATTAAAGTATACAAAACAATATATTTCTAATAAGATTCTAACTTGAACTAAAATAACCTTTTTATATGGGGAAACTAGTTCCCGATGAGAGATTGTTTACCTTATAATAGGTTCTACACTAAACTACCAAGAAATAAAAGAATTAAGTCGAAAAATTGTTTTAATATCAAATGGCATCTATTATTACAAGTTTACAAAATGTATTTGAACTTAAGTACATCGATAAAAGAAAGTTTTTTTTTACAATTGAAAATTTAAACAAGATATAAAGATGATGTGTGAGATAATAATAGGATTTTCAAAAGAAGAAGAAAATTTGCCGAAAATCGCTATCAAACATATCGTTAAAACACCTAGCAATTAATTTTAAAATATACAGTTCGTGAGTTTGCATTTATTTCTTTTGTGCGACATTAAATAAAATTACCGCAAATGATGAACACCTATGAAAGGTTGTGAGCTGACCAAACATGCGCGCTTTTAAAATATTTTAATTTAACCATTGCAATGAATGTTAATTGCGACCTCGCTGCGATGTTTTAAAGGTATCTAAAAAGTATTGTGCTAACTCAGACTAATGAGCTGCGGGCGGGATAAGTCTGTCGGCGAACATTATTAACGAGATGCCCTATCGCTCAGCTGAAACTTATAAAGGATTTTTTAAAAAACCATTAAATTAAGGAATCAAAACCGGGATCCCTATCCCGGTTTTGATTTCTGGCAGGACAAATTTAGAAAATTGTATTTGTATTGTATTTATCGTAGTTACTTTCTATAAACGTTATTATCGTTATGGAAATTTCTAATATTATGGATGTCATTTGAAAATATATGTATTAAAATCACTATGAATATAAGTCTGATAAACGACTTTTAATATGTGTATTAACAACAGAAACTGCGAAAACTGTTGACATAACATTCTTTCCAGTAATATAGGTGAGTTTGATTTACAGACAGTTATAAAGAATCAGTTTATTATAGATTTAATACCAGCTAAGTCAAATTTGGAAATAAGAATACAAGAGCAAGAATTTTATTATTAATGTAATAATTTCTACAGACCGTAACACCAGTTAAATTGGTTACTTTAAAAATCTTTCTAAAATAAAGGATCGTTAGTGTCAACTTGAACTATGGATCAGGATTTGGATCTCTCTCTCATACCAATTTTTCACATCGATTAATCTTTGTCAGCGATTAGATATCGATGGAGGGAATTTTCGTATACTTCATATTAATTATCCAATGGAATAACAAACCCAGTAGTAGAATCTGGCACAATATAATTTGCAGTCGAAAAGATGACCGCTAGATTGGCCCTTTAATCAAAAAACATATAATACACCAAATATATAATATTTCAATTCACCCGATTATTTTGAACTCAAACCAAGAGATGAAGAACTACGAGTGGACATTGCTTGGATTACCTAATATGTAACTACAGTAATTACTGATGCTATAAGTTACGATAAAATTTAAACACAAGTAACATTTAATTAATTCGGAACACTGTGTTAGAGGATATTGTTGTGAAAAGAAAAAAATACACAAGAAACATAATTTATGGTGTTTAGTTATGTTGTAGTTGGTATGCCGTTGGAAACAAGGAATTTGAATAGCGAGGATGATTTCAGCGGTTTGCCGCAAATTAGATTGCGGAAATCATTGCAAGAGATATGTGGGAAAGCAGCGTATTTGCTGCAGCAAATAATCCTGGAAAATTTCAACAGGTATATTAGAAGTGACAAACTTTTACGAAAAAAAGTACTAAAACTGTAGTGTTGAGAAGGAAAGAGACTAATTTATGATGAATTGTAATATTTTGACAGATGAGGAACAAGTGGAAGATGTGAAATAAATTGTATAATTGGGAACTAAATTTAGAAAAGAAAGAACATGTGAAAGTGATATTGAAAGGAGAGTGAATTCAGGAAATATGGTAAATGGTGCTCTGCACGCCTTTATGAATAGCCAGATGATGTTTCAAGGGGCTAGACTGGCTGTGCATGGAGAAGTGTTGGTACTAACACCTAGTAAATAAATAAATAAAATAAATAAAAGACCTTTTATTTTCTACTTCCACACTTCTCTGCACATTCAAACACAAACTACGTTTTTAACCACTGTGTGTTATATGTGTAATACACAGTAATTATTACAGAAAAGTGTGATGCCGAAAATAGGAAAACCGCTCAGCTATTGTTGGGTATCAACCCAACGCTGGTTATCAGCGGCGACCCGGGACGAACACAATACAAAACATTAAAACGACACTATAAATAAAGAAATTAGAATAAAAAATTTGGAAACGTCAGTGACAACTTGACACCACTGGCCAATCTATTCGCCATTCTCCGTAAGTGGTATAAAGTTAGGAAAAAATAAGTAATACATGAGATATGAGTTAAAATAACATTTATATATATAACATAAGTATATTTTATTTTAAATACATTGTAAATAAAAATATAACTAGTAAATAGATCGACAAAATTATTAGGGCAGGAACAAAGAGTAAAATATATATATATCTATCTATATATATATATATATATATATATATATATATATATATANAATGAAAGCGGGCGAACGTCCCTGGAACCAAATCAAGGACATTTCAAAGAGTACTCTAAACCGACGAACTTGTATGAAAGGTTTAACAAGAATGAAAGAAGCGAAGGAGATATGCAAGGAACGTGGCAAGTGGAAGGACGTGGTCTCTGCCTACCTCTACGGGAATGGGGCAGGATGCTATGTTTGTATGTATATCAAAATTATGCTGTTAATGGTTATATTACACAATTTTTTTAAAGTACTAAAAATAATCTCCTTGGACTAATAGTAAGCATGTTCAGCTACAGACATTCCTCGGTTCAAGTCCCATGTCGGGTGAATTCGAAAATCGATATAGAGATTTCTATTAAGATTTTCTCAATATTTGCCGAAGTTGGGAAGTTGGCGGTGTGCTCTACTCCCGTGCCTCGGAGCGCACGTTAAATCGTCGATTCTGCGCCTAATCTCTCTCTGATCCTGACGGATTACCGTCACATCGAAATATGACAATGAAGGAATACAGATTGCGCTTGTGTACTATGGCTGTCAACCCGCAGTGCAGCAGCTTGGTGAGTCCATTCTCTAAAATCCCTCACTCCTATGAGTGAGGGGCCTGGGTCCAACAGTGAGACTTTAATGGGCTGCTAATTAATTACTTATTACTAAAATGGAAATAATGAAAAAAGCTTTTAGCTACTTTTATAAAGTAAACAAGTAGAGTTATATCGCTCGTACAAACATCAAATTGAAGGTAAACAACCGATGCTTAATTAAATATTAGTACAATGGTCCGTGTTTTAAAATGCCGAGAGTTAACGGTTAATGCTACGAACTTATTAATATGTACGAATAAAACATTAAAGCATTCAGCGAATAAGAGGTTAAGTTATTTCGATATGTATATTATTATTTATACAAATATTTATTAGTACTAAAATTCATCTTCTTGCAAAGTCAGTTTTCAAATTCCGAACATTATAATTTTTTAATAATAAATCTATGTTTCTTTATAATACTGCTTTTGCGAGAAGTATTAAGAATTCAAGTCGTGTATTGTGTAAGACATAATACATTATAATATGCTGTAAAATTAAAGAAAATAAAGTTAGGTTTGCAATGATCCACTCTTTTTTATTCTGTAAATGTAATGCATGTTTATAATTTAAAAACATTAAAATTATTTGTATGAGTCTCGTTGGTAAGCCTTTAATGTAAAAAATGCTATATTATAAATAAAGATCATCCTTATTGAGACTATAACAAATAAATATCTATCGCTGCTTTAGATGAACAACTGCATCATCCAAAATGGTTAATATTTTCCTAATGGACAAAGTAAAGTCCAGAATAATTGACAAATCTTACGCTGTGGCTAAATTGTACTTTCAGATTTGTCTGAGTCTGGACTGGTGGAAGGATGCGGCCGTGGCCGACCCTACCAGCTAAGACGTACCGCGAAGCAAAGCGATTTATGTTCCGGTACGATGCTGTGTAAAAACCATATGAGGTTGCCACTTACCAGATTAGAACGCTTCCATCTTAGATTGTATCGTCACTTACCATCCGGTATGATCACAATCAAACGCTAACCTGTCAACAATAAAAAAAATTGAATTCTGTCACTATTTGCTTATGATTTATTTTTGACTCACCAACAGTTTTTACTTTGAATATATTTTTAAACAGTAATAAAAAGTAAAGGGAGCAGCACATTACCGTCGCGCTGCTGGGTACAGACGTCCTCACTCATAGGAGAGAGGGTTGTTCGAGGATACAGCCATCACGCTGTTCCACTACGGGTTAGCAGGCATAGTACACAAGTGCACTGTCTGTTCCTTCGCCCTCATAGGCCGATGTGACAGAAATCCGACACGGCCGGAGAGAGATCAGGCGCAGGACCGACGGTATTACGTGCTCTGCGAAGCATGAAGCTGGAGCACACCGCCAAATTCCGGACTTCGGGTAAATATTGAGATAATCTTTAATAGAAAACGAGACATCGATTCTGTTTTGGCCCGACCCAGGAGTCGAACCCCGGACCTCATGAGTGTGGCTGAACATACTCGTACTAACCACTAGGCCAATAATGCAGTTAATAAAAAGTACTCACTCTAAATGCACAGCTACTTGTAAATTTTAAGTAATTAAACGTACGCTATTTTGTATTTAGTATTAAATAAAAGATACAGAATCGACTAATAATGTTGAATATATTAAATATACCTGTATACCATTAAAAACAAACTACATGCTATTTAGGCCTCTAAAAATTGGTTTTAAAAAAACTAAGCTGAGGTTCAATATAAATATCAAAATCTTTACATTTATTATCTAAATATATTTATAATATATATATATATATGTGTCTTCAAGTTTGCATAGCAATTTTATTTTTGAAGTGGATATTTTTAAAGATACCGGAAGTTGTTGTTTGCCCCTGGCAAATTTCCTCTGTTGTTGTCTACAAGTAACGGTTTTCAGATGTAATTGGCAACTGTGTCATGTTCAATAGTGGTTTTAAAGTTTTCAGGAATTCGCAGTAAACAAATGTATTTAACATTAAACATGTTTAAAACAGATGATTCTTACAAATTACAATTATAAGCCTTCTTAGAGAAACTGTAAAGGTGCTGGACCAATAAGTGATCTTACTCTTTAACATCCTCGAATATCAACTCTGACCATTCCATATAAAATATCAGAATACCGACTAAAACCCAGCAGAAGCCTCGACATTCCTGAATGGAGAACCAGAGGTACGCATGCACAATCCACTCTGATACCCTGGATGTAGCTGCCTCATCTCAAACGTTTTTAGAGGGGGAAGGAGATGCGCAAATCTACACCTGCTGCTTCTCCGCCTCCTCCGTCGGATACGTAAATATTGTCTAATATTTCTTTAATGTATATATAGTCATGATAAATCATTAAGGCGTCACGGTCCGAATAGAAATTAATACATTTTTAATATTAAAGTAGACCTGGCGAGGTTTCGTTCTTGTTCGTTTGGATATCCCTGTAATATACAGTTTTCTTGAAATTTAGGTTATTTAGTCTATATATTGATATACACAAATTAAAAATCATTGAAGTGTCGTCAAAGTTGAAATGAATTCCGAAGACAATCGCATAAATAGACAGAAATTTTAAATTGTTATGTACTTCTTGCTGTGAATTAAGTAATTAGTTTTGGTTTTAACAATACAAACGGTAATAATTATATGAAAGCCTGTTTCTCAGGGTTATACCCGCGTAGTTCGTGATCCCGTAACAATATGGGGGAAACCGGTTCCTAAAGAGTGATTACGTCGCGGACGGAATAAGCATCATTTCGGTTCGGTATTAAATCGGTCCATTCGTTTCAGAGATCCATAACCAAGCAACAGGCGTACAAACAAACAAAAATTTCAAAAATTGATATTTTTTTTAAGTACCGTACCCCTCGTACCTTTTACTCCAATATTATTAAATGGCACAATAATAGACAGTTTAGATTATTCATTTGGTTATTAAGGTTTAAAACCTAACAATGATTTTGTATCGAAAAAAACTTTTGACAGCCTCTCTGGCGCAGTGGTGCGAGTATTTGCTTTGCTAGCAGAGGCCCCTGGATCGATCCCCAGTATGATAAATTTAGAAAATAAAATCGTATTTTCTAATTTGTCTGAGTCTGGACTAGTGGAAGGTTTCGGCCGTGGCTGGTTACCACCCTACCAGCAAAGACGTACCAACAAACAAAGAGATTTGTGTTCCGATACGATGCTGTGTAGAAACCATAAGGATTATATCGTCTCTTACCAAATTAGCGCGCTTCAATCATCGGACTGTATCATCACTTACCATCACGTGACATCACAGTCAAGCGCTAAACTGTCAACAATAAAAATGCTTCTCCGTACATTTTGATACTACGTTATAGTTATTTATCAATTTTATTTTTCTCATTTGAAATACGCTGCTATAGCCACATTTCCTCATGCCAACCTTCTAACCTTTCAACCATCACTGCCTCATCGGTCTTTTGGTTAGCATATTCGACTACAGACCTCAGGTCATGGCTTCGAGTCCCCGGTCGGGCCAATTCGAAATCGGCATTGACTTATCTATTTAGATTTTCTCAATATTTGCCCGAAGTTGGGAATTTGGCGGTGTGATCCATCAATGTGCCTTGGAGAGCACATTAAGTCGCCGGAGTGTGAAGGAATAGAAAGTGCACTTGTGTAATATGCCTGCCTACCGGCAGTGGAGAAGTGTGGTGGGCCATGCTCTAAAAACCCTCTCTCGTATGAGTGAGGAGGACTGTGCCCATCAGTGGGGCGTTAATGGGCTGCTTCTTACTTTACTTTTTTTTTAGCCAGTAATTTTTAATAGAAATAGCGTCTTCCCATCAAAGATGTATCTGTTATAGATGTTAATATAAATTATTTTTATTATACAGAGACAAAAATATGATAATGATATTTAATGAAATTCAAAAGTTAGGAGGCATATTGCGTTTGTTGTCAGCGGTGAACCAGAAACTAATTTGCGGACATGACTGTTCAAGATATGGAATGACACCCTCCCGCTTTGCGTGTACCAAATATTTCAAGTATTACCATTTTATGATTTCTTTGTATTTTTTTCAAAAAATATAGTTTAACGCTTAACTGTGATGTTTTATGTTACAAATGCTTTCAAGTGTCATTGGCTTATTGAGCGGCCAGTTTGCATCTTTCAGGTTAGGATCCGTTGGAGCTTGACTGTGATTTCATCTCATTTTATAAAGTCCAAAATGAAAACACGCTAACCTGGAAAGAGTTTACTAAATTCTTTTCGTTTCTACACATCATCGGGTCGTTTTTGCTGGTAGAGGGGTAACCAGTTAGGACTCATGTCTACCACCAGTCCAAACTACATTACAAGAGCTATTAGAAAATACAATTAAATTTCCCCTTTTTTGTCGCTGGAAAATGCAATTTACGCACTTACCCTGGCCGATGACTAGTCATGACCGTGGGCCAAGGCGATGGTAGGTCGCAATGCCCACTAAAACCCAGCGAAACCCTCTTCATCCATTAGTGAGGCACCAGGTGTTCAGCTTTCGCTTTCTGCCCTGGTGTCCCGGATGAGTCCAACGGAGGATTCACAGATACCGGAGGAGGTGCGCAAACATGCGCTGTATTCCGCCTCCGTCGGCGGTAACGGGGTGCATCCAGTGCATTCTCCCTCTCTCTCTTGTGAGCCTCCTTCAGCGAGACTACCATCTCGCAGAAGAAGGCCACTTCCGCCCACCACCTCTCACTAGAAAGCATCGCGTCTACAATGCTTAATTAAATTTCCCCTGCTAGGAATCAAATCCAGCAACTCCGCAAACGAATCCAGTACTCGCATCATCATAAAATTATGTTTATTGAAGTTATTTAACCATTGGTAAAAGGTTGCTTTATGTATTCTTAAAATTTGAGCAGCGCAAAACAAGAAGAGAATAATAGAAAAGGGCTGATTTAACAGAAGTCCTCGGTCCGTTCAGAACCTTCATAACTTTGACAGAAGAGAGTACGACAGGATAAAAATGCATTCCTTTTTAACCTTAAATCTTAAAAATAAAGATGTTTTAATTATTTTATTTAATATAGAAATCTTTTTGTACGTCCATAAAAATATTGATTCTTTAGGAAAAAAAGTGAATGCACCTCATACAACTTAAGAAATAAAAATAAAATTGCTGTAAATTCTATTAGGCTACATAATATTGACAAGTAATTCAAGGGTAACTGTATACGTTGCTACAACAAGCTCCTAGAAGAAGTAACAAGATGTCACTTAATAAATTTAAATCATTTATTAAAAGTAAAGTAATTGAGAAATCTTTCTATAATTTGAAAGAATACTTAGAAGACAAAAAGCGTGGGAGTGAATGAATTGCTCTATATGTATATAGATATAGAATAACTTTAAAATATATATTGTAATGATGATGACAAAAAAAACCTACACCCGACCGAGTTTGTTGTGGGCTCTTCTCAGATCAAGGCGCGAAGGAACGTTCGTAACTTTAGATTGCATGTCGTTCTTTAATGTTATCATCAGTCATTCATTTAAATAATATATAGAAATAACGATATCGGACGATTCAAAAGTGCTGTAATAGGCCTGCTTGAATAAAGATATTTAGACTTTGACTTAGATATATTAGATATATAACTATAAGCCTGTATCAGTATAACTAAAATCGATATCGTGTTTTCTTAATCTCTGATAGTGAAGGACTTTATATGGGCATAGACAAAAGAAAACAGAACTATATCCGGTTTCTGGAAGGTGTTGATAGAAAACCATATTTACTTCCTCCAATTGACCCTTAGCAACTTACTCTTTAACTATTTTTACAACACACAAGCTAATGGAGAAACGTGAGGCGTGGATTATTTCATTTTTCTAGTTAATCTTTACAATCTTTATATTTCACTGTTTGAATATAAAACTTTGGTACCATAAGCCATTTTTGTTCCTACAGAGGACATTATATACACACATTTTTAATATAGAACAGTTAGCTATATAGTTAGTTAGTAAAAATATGACCGGTCACAATATATTTGATTACTCGTTACTGTATTAACATTCAGTTCATACTTTCGAATGAGTAAATCAGTACAAAAGTTAAAAACGTTTTATTGTAATAGTTACTGAACAAATTCAGTCGCGTCCAACAATCATGTACGGAGATCACGTCCCATCCAGATGAAAGGTATAATCCGATCAATTATTACGCCCCTGCTCGAATGCATTGGGATGCGTTCGAAAAAAATACATTTTCTTTTGTGTAAATTTAATTGTTTTCAAAACCCGCTTCTACTGTTTAACAAACGATTTAGTAGAGTATACGACTATCGACAGCAGAGAGGGAAATATTAAGCTTGTCCTTTGTATGTGAAATTTAAATTTTAGAAGTTTCGGGAAATGGCTATAAACCATTTCTATACACACCGACACATTTAGCGAAACATAAAAAAAATATTTGATATCAGTATCGTATAAGGTTATGATACTGATATCAAAACTTTATTATTATTTATTTTATGTTCCGATAAATATGCCGGTGTGTATAGTTTATCAATATCAATCTTATACTGATGATTACAGACAGTTGAAGCGTATTCAATAACTGTTCTTACAAAAGTATTATATAGAGTGTAAATGTTTAAGGTTGCTTAAACTGCCCTGGATGCCCTCAGAACAAATCCAAGCAAGTAATTTTTAGTAACTATATAATTTATATAAAATTACTTTGGAATCCTAGGTCCTTTGCCATTTTAATTCTAATTATATTTACGCTATTTAGTTAATAAATATATTATAAAATACAGAAGGCATATCACAATCTTGAAAATTATATAACGGATAAAATGTAAGGGCTTGATTTCAGTAGCACATGTTAAATTTTACAAAATGTACAAAAAAACACTTTAAAGGAAGCTTCTGAGTTTCTTGCTGGTTTCTTCTCAGTGGTATCAAGATTCCGAACCACCGGTTGATTTGTTACCAACGGACAAACTAATGACTATTCAAAGGAGCATTATGAGTCTTCTAAATTAAAGACTGTTTTGATTTGATTTTGTTATTTCAAAAATATTTTCCTTATAAATATAGAGATCGCTACATTACAAATACATATCTGAATATTTAATACAGATATTTAATTTAAATATATTTCAAAAACTTGAAAAAGACCCATATCTTTATATTTTTTTATGTTGTTATATAACTGCTGCACATTTCAATCAAATAATATTATAAACGTTGCCTTTTCTTATCTGTTTGCTTAAAAATGTAACGAGCTATAAGAAATATTCCCTTTTTTAAAATTCTTATTTCTGTGCAAGCAAACTTTCGTTATGATTATTGGCTGAAGAGCTTTATCGGTACTTTAGTGGAGTGTAAAGGAAATAGTGTAGGGAATAATCATTACTAGTTATATATTGGCAGCTGTTCTTAAATTTTTATATTTCCTAAAAATTAACTGTCTGACAATTTCTTGCGATCCTGATCACGTCTTGAAGTATATTACAAAATAAACTAGTAATATGATGATGTCCAAAGTAAATGTAGTAGCCAAAACTGAGTCAGTGTCTAAGAGACCAATACTTTGCTAATTACGCAATGGACATATGTAATATTATGTCGGCTGATTAAAGTGGTACAACAGAAGCGAATACTTTATAACAAAAATGTATGAGCATAATTACAACTGTGCAATGCTTTTACGTTTTCAGCGACTCGGCTGCTTTATTGCATTTACATTAATGTGCGATGGCCGTTTTAAATAATAGTGATTTAATTTAATCACCAGCAAAGCTTGCTACTCTGTAATATTACATTATAAACGTACAAGCACGATGTATTTCCGATTCAATAAAAGAAAAAGCTTGGAAATTAGTTGCATTTTTTACAATTAAAATGGATGTACTTACTTTTTAAATTTCTAAATTATTTATTCATATTTAAATTGTCTTAACGGCTACATAAGAAAGTTATTATATATATTTTGTCGATATTTTGATGTGAATAATGCAACTGGGTCAAAATATCGACAAAATATATTTAATGCCATCATCGTCGTATCGTATATACAACTTAATAAAGTTTAAATGTGTCTTTTTTTGCGCTGGGAAATTCCTTTACGCACCCCGAGGAAAGACTTTTTCCATTCGGGAGTCACAGATTAAGAATAACCCACTAAAACCCAGCGGATTCCTCCTCATCCATGACTAAGGACACTAGAGGTTTCTTAGCTGCATTCCACTCTAGTGACCCAAATGAAACTGACTATGAGGACCTACCACTCAATAAGGTGAATCATGTAGCGCTTACGTGGGACTTCTGCTACCATGCCTCCTGTGACGGCGAGGGAAGACTTCAGTCTTAACCCCTTATTGCCTCTTTCAGAAAGATGGCGGTCTCGCAAAAGAAAGCAACCGCTCTCCACCCATCTTCTTGAAAGATCTCTTCTAAAGACCGACAACAAGATAATAATATATAGATAATAATAAGCCGCTGGGGTGCCCACGCTGGACACTCCGCCAGTATGGTGCGCCGTATCTACAGGACAGTTTAAATGTGTTAATAAACTACGAAAATTTCAGTTTAAAATCATTTATACATTTGACATATTGTTTTTAACAGTTGTACGTTTTGATGAAGTATTTAGTATTCCTGTCGCGTAAACATCTATATAAAATTTACCTTGTATCGTTACCTATCTGTTTGAGAAAGGCGAACGAACCAATTCATAAAGGTGTTACCATTCCTGAGATTGTAGAAAAGATGGGTTCATACAGATCCCAAGTCTTACAAAAGTACTTTTTTGGGAAAAGTGACTTAGTAGTCAAGGTCTCTAAGTAACAAAAATCCATTACGACCATAAAATTAAAACCAAAAAGATGTAAATTACTTCTTAACAGATTGTCGCTTTACCATTTTAGACTGTATCAGTTACCATCACGTGATAAAAAACCTTAGGCCACTTCAGCATGTTAAATGCGATCGATTCAAAGTCAATTCCTACTTAAAACTCATCCACAGCAAGATTGAAAATAACTAAACTAATCTAAGTTGAACTATTTAATATGGAAATTGTTTAACACAAGAAAAGCTTATGTTACCTTGTAAATTTTATGTATATTAATACGATAACGTAATGTATATTTATTAATAACAAAATGTATTGATTATGAAATATTTTATTTGTATTCTGTCCGAAATATAGCTAGCGCTGTTCGCGCTGGGTTAGAGTGAGAGAAGAAGATCCTGCTTACCACTGCCATACGCGTGAGGGAGAGATCAATATATTGGTATGTGAACTGACAATATACATATTGGGAGACTGCGAACTAATAGTAGGAATTGAGAAAATTTTTGTATTCAATATTATTTGTTTAGAGAACGATTAGCGTTCATGTCAAACTCCGGAGCCTATACGAGTATAGTTCAATTAATTCAACGTTTAGGTGCTGTTTA
The DNA here is from genome assembly GCA_015832385.1 of Elymnias hypermnestra. Classification (NCBI taxonomy): domain Eukaryota; kingdom Metazoa; phylum Arthropoda; class Insecta; order Lepidoptera; family Nymphalidae; genus Elymnias; species Elymnias hypermnestra. The sequence continues at coordinate 1,028,259 of JACTOM010000010.1, read as the reverse complement.
GACCCTTGCTACTCTACAACTTGTACGCAAAGTTGGTGATAATGACCCACTTGGGAATAGCTCTAGTTTGCTGGGCACATGTACGTATAAACAGGGTATTGTATATAGGATCGTATTAAACACTAGCTCTTTCCCGCGGTGTTAACCCCATAAAATATTGTGAGAAAACCTATACTAGAAGAAATTTTGGAGCATGTGTAACCCGACAACTTGGGACAGTGTAAGAATGATTAAATATTTACTTATCCTACCTGTAAAAGAACAGAAATGTTGCCTTATGTTGTGTTTCTATTTATGACTTTCTAGAATATCCAATATCTAAAGTGAAAAAAACAAAACTTGGCTATGCATATTGTTTTAATATGCAAAACAAAGCGCCGTAGTTTTTAAAACATAGACTGTTAATAAAACAACGCGCGGAGCCGTCAAATCGTTTGAAGCACTCTTACTATACACAGCTTGTTAATATTTGCTACGTTTAAAAAGCTAGTTTAATATATATTTTTTTAAGGTAAAATCATTGATTTAAAACTATTCATTGTTAAAATATAAACTGTCAAATAATACTATTAACTATTATTTGTGAAAAATGGCATTACCAAGCTTTGCAAAGACAAATCATAAAATACAATTTCTTGAATTTGCCCTGCCCGGCTTTAATGTAGTGAATTACTAGCAAAGCGTACTCGCAATATTACATTAGTGAATTTTCTGAATGGAAAACACGTAAAAATATCATCGAAATCAATCAGGAAAGGAAATCATGGCCTCACAAGTGTTATCATATTGCCTTTCACAAAGATCAACCATGCGAACAAAGTTCAGCTCTTATATAACTTAAATGAAGAGGGGCAACGCAGTTTGAATCCATTTAAAAAAAATTACAGAATATTATAAGAAATACAGAATCAATGTATTTACGTGCTATAATACAAACAGTTGCGAAAATTTCTTTTTACAATATTTACATTAATAAAGAAAAGTTTCGCTAGATTACATAAAACCAGCATTAAATGTGTTGGTCAAAAATTGATTAAATCTTAAACTTTCCTAGATATAAACAAGAAAAAAATTAAAGCCTATTCCTACTCGATCTATAAATAACTTATTAAATTCATGTTAATTTCATTACATGGAAAAAACGTTTTTACGCGAGCTTTCATTGAAGTGTGCTGTAGTTTTTTTTTTAAATCAAGTTAGTATTTGAAAGAACTGTATTTAAAAGAAGTTTCATCCCTTACAAATAAAAAATCATGTATTTGAACTTGATGACGTGAACGAGATATATATAGGGGTACAGTCAAATAATATGAGAAATAAATGGCTTCGTTTTCTTGTACTCCAGTACAGGACATAAGCTTCGATTTCGTAGACGGGCGTGAAAATGGATAAACATTTTTTTTATCAAGGTTTTGGGTATAACAGTACACAACGTAAAACTACAATTGTTACAATAATTAAATAATAAAAGCTAAATTTTTCTTAAATTTTAATAACTGCAAAGCAAACATTGTAAAATTATAAATTATAATGATTGAATAATCGATAATTAAATGAATGAAATAATAATTAAACAGCCGTCTCATCCTTCACATAAAAATAAATCTCAATTAAAGCGAACTCATCGTTGAGTGTGCAAAAAGTATAAAAGTCTATTTATTCGCGCGTGCAAGAGCCTACTCGATAAGTGTAAAATTATTAAGCGTATTTTGAATCTGGCGTAGTAATATATTAAATATCCATTATTATAATAAAGAATTATAAGAACATAATTAACCAAAAATACAAACATTGTCACCTTAAAGTAAGCGAATTAAATTAACTTAACATTATGACATGTGTAGAAAATTTAATATGCTATTATATTAAATTTAGTGGAATTGTCTTTCAGTCCACGGCTCGTTTTACTGGTGGCAAGGCAAAAGGAAATCTATAATAAAGAAACTTAAGATTTCAATGATTTCTTAGGTCATAATAATGTGTTTTAAAGATATTATAACTATTTCAATAATATCCTTTTTTCTCATTACCTGTTGTCATTTTGTCGCATGTGTCTCTTCATGCCACAATGATTATTTGGGGTTAGATGTTTTCAATGCCTCTATTAGTCGCTGAGCATTTTTCTTCGTCACAACAGAGAAACAACCACAAGAAAAACGAAAAGTTGTTACAAAGGAAAAATTTGATTACCAAAAAACATTTTATATTGAATCAAACTTAAGAGAAACATATGTCGCGGACTTTTTTACAACAGTAACCGTAGGGATGGACGGCTCTTAAGGAGACCGCCACTTTTGGAGTGCCAGCCCTGAAAAGAACTCGCTCTCAAGGGAAACGCCGCTCCAAGGGCGTCTCTGCGAGACCCTGCCTCGGCTTGGAAAGACGTTATCATTTATCATATCATCGGACGTTATCATTAGTCGGGATTAAAAGCGTTCCGGGAGCGATGGTCCTGATCGGGAGCGCGGGTGGAGTCCACGTCCGGGTGACGTCAGAATTCGGGGACCTCAACTCCGTCGGTGTGTAGCGTTTGTATGTGTGTCTGGCCCTACCTGATAAAGGAGGTTGTCTCTCGTTGTTGAGTTGTCTGAGACAGAGAAGGACGTTTTTGGGCCATCTTTTCCTAGGCGGAATGTTGAGATAGGCCATGTAGGAGGACGCGTTAACCACTAGTATGTTACTGTGCTTAGTGGCTCTTTCGAAATAATTTTCGGAGAGCGTTTTAAAATAATTTCTAATCGTGGGGAGTTCTAAATCCCTATGTAGTTCTAATAGAAAAATATATATCAATATTTTTTTAACTGCAAACGAAAATAATAAGAATCACTAGCATTGTAAAAAACGCGATAAAAATGAATATGCTAATTGGTTTTCTAAAGGCGATACTAATGAATACATTCATAATAAAATAGATTCCTCATTCATCATTTATTTATATTATCTAATGTTTTCATTTCATAGAGAACTATAATAATCTACTAGGTAACGGATAACGGATTTAGGCAAAGCGATGCCATTATACAAAAAATATTAACACTAAAAACATGCAAATTTAAAAAAATATTTTTGTGAACACATGCCCCTTGTCAGTATATGTCTCTAAGCATGTTGTATGTTGAATATCCACAAAATTCAAAACCCTTCCATAATAGAAAGCTCACTGTACTGCGTTAAACAGCGTTCTACATGAGTATGACAAGTTTATGTGTAAAAACAAAAATGTGAACCGATATGACCCACTTTCTCGTATCTTTTCTAATGCTTGTTTGTAGGGTTTTATAGCAGTTGAAGGCAATAAACACCACTTATAGACCTATTTATTAGAGAGACCTATTTATTGTAAATTGTTGTTTCAACGCCGTTTGTCCTTTGTTTTTTCTTATTTTTAGGAAAGATTCATTTCCTAAACATAAGCACCTTTACTTTAAACTTTACTTAAACATAAAACGTCTTATTTTATAATGCTAATCATAATAAAACGCTTCCTATGATTAATCAATATAAATTTATTTTAATTACTTTATAAAGTATAAAGCATATTGCATAATTTCATAAAGATTTTTTGCTACACGGCTGGTGGTGGTAGTTATTACAGGCACGGTTATTTAGGTGGTTTTTTTTTTTAAATGATTTATCTATCATTGACTGCCAATATTTATTTTACAGCATCTTTTTGAACTATTCTATTTAAACCTACTTACTTTCGACTACTACTACTACGACTTAGTATCTACCTATTCTATAAAATCTATCTTTATTTTATATTTACAATCTAGCAATATCTAAACTGTTATTCTCTTTCTGCTTATTCTATTAAATCTAAGCTTATTATACATGTTAACTAAGTCTTAATTTAAACGTATGTTCTATGGTGGGTTATTATAATAAATATTCTTATTTTGTATGTACAATTGATTATATACCTGTATTTAACTTCGCTTATTTTGATCCGTCACTCTTTCCTGCCATTTTAGTGATAGTTGTAATATACTCTATCAGTATGTCTCTGGTGTTATCATCGCTGATCGCTACACATAAACTATTCTTGTCGATGGAATAACCGAGCATGGTCTCATAGTCATAACGTAAAGCGCAGAAACGCGGACATTCCATAAAAATATGCTGGACAGTCTCCGGCAAAAGTAGACTGGGCTATTCGACAATTTAAATTTAAGTAGGCATGTAATAAAAATATTTTCGTTGTCGCTCCTGTTGTGAATGTAGAGTATCTTTCTTGCCCATATTAAGCGCGTTGAGTCTCTAAGGAGCCTCTTCGCGAATGATACGGGGAACAAGTCGTATGCTGGCGCGGTCTTGTATTGAGAGCTGCTTCTTAGGCTAGTTGATCAGCGCGCTCATTTCCATGAATCCCTACATGTGCTTTTATCCACTCTCTATGCTTGTAATTTCTCTATTTGGACCTTGACTTCATTCTCCGGAGGATGGAGACAATAGCTGTTGGTGAGACTTTCCAAGGCAGATCTTGAGTCACTGAGTATGCCGATTGTACACTGTTTTGTATTGCTTGCCAATTTAATTCCTTCTCTTATAGCCAATATTTCAGCTTAAAATACAGTGCAGTAGGGGGCTACTAGTAAATTTTATGAGTTTCGACTCCGTTTATGCAGTCCATACAGTCGCTGCGGCGCCTAATTTGCCTTCCAGCTTACTACCATCGGTATAAGTATATAGGTGATAAAAGCCACGGCCGAAGCTTCCCACCGGTACAGGACTAGACATATTAGAAAATATAATTTCCTGAATTTGCTCTGCCGGGAATCGCACCAGAGATCTCTGCTAGAAAAGCGAGTACTCTTTTAAAAAGTTTAGATGAGCCAAGCACTCCCAATTTATCACGTTTAGTTGAATCAATATTTCTCGTATCGTCAAAAAAATATATGTCCCGTTTTAATAATTATCTGCAAAGTATTAAAGAAAAGTGATATGCAATTAGTCTACAATTCAGAGGGCACTTGCAACAAGTGTCTCAGACTTCTGTAGGTATGCATTGCAATCATGGACCACGTTTCCTGTTACGCCTAATTCATATTAAAGGTAAAGTCATACACACCAAAGAGTGGTCACATAATCACAAAAATTGAATAATTGAATTTTATTAAATAGCAACTACTATAAAATAAATCATTTATATGTGAGGTCAACGAATTTGGCCATCCGCCAGAACAATTGATCCAATTAATTATCTTATTACGAATATATGCGACTAATATAGCACTTGAATACATTGGTGACATTATCATCATTTAGTACAAACGATAGAGTATCAATTTTGCATCGTATTATTAAATTTTATTATGCAAGTGACTGATCACATACCTCCATTTTTAGACAGAAGAAATAACAAGAATAATAGATATATACATAGATAGAAATATTTTATTGCACACAATTTAAGAAAACAACATCTTATCTCAGAACTTACATAAAAAAATCAACCTTCGTGTAAGGGAGATATACATTGCAATAAGCAATCTTTACCTGGATGGTCTGCCATCCATAACGAAATTAAAATATAGACAATACATAGGAAGAAGTCCTAAATAAAGTAATAATAAAATATAAATGTAAATTATCAATATAAGTTATGTAATATATAATATATATATGACTTAAATCGCGGCACACACACTCGCTGTGAGTCCACAGTGGGCCGACCGCCGGGCAGAACTCGTAACTGTTTTCGGAGCCGACCTCTCTCTACCTGCTATAGTTAGAACCATGGTGGGCAAAGAAGTCAGTTGGAATGCTGAGGTCTCCTTTTGCGAGGATGTCGTGTCGCAGAAGGAGACTGCGGAGCGTGTGAGAGATGAACGGAGATGTTCCAGCCATACGCCGACAGAGAGTTGGGCTCAGACCAGTAGTGCACGACCGTCGTGCACTTAGCCTCTAGGCATTGGATGGGGGGGACAGGTGATATGCAACCAGAACAGGAGGAATACGAAGAGAGGAGCCCTGATGTATTCCGGTCCCGAGCTTTCGCCAAAGAACGTAGGAAGGAGCACCGTCGGGTTTTAGCTGGTAAAAGTCCGGCATAACCCGTAAGGCCTTTACCCCGTAGCGTTGCGGGTATCCATGAGGATTTCCCGATGAGAAAAAAAAGGAACGACTTAAATGTAAACAATTTAGGCGCAATGTTATAAAGGACGTTTATGTAAATTTGTTTTCGTTTCCTTTAATGCTATAATTATTTAAGTAGATACACAATTCGAACAAAGCAAAATTAAATTAATTGGTTAGTGATTCTCTAACATATTGAGAAATAAAGATTTTCTATTGCATTAAAAATAAGTTAAGAAATTGAGATCTTATAAGAGACGGCCCAATAACGTAATGGAAATTACTGTATTCCCACTAGTGTATCATATATAATATGAGTGCAATTCACTGCAACAAGTAATAGTTATTGGACCAGACAAAGACTGTTTTGTATTATTAATTGACTTTCTGACCTCAAGACTCTTTTGTTTAAAAGCGGGACGTCTAAATTTTATTTCATACAAGACCGTACCTCGATAAAAAACTAGCAACTACTAATTAGCAGTTACTGGTATTGTTAATTAACAATATTAGTGATACATATTTATATATTATAATTTTTATTTACATGTATTGCATATGTTATTTATGCACTATATAAGTTTATATCCTTCTAAAAATTACGAAACATAGGTAATTCTTAATTTTTAACGAAAGCAAAAATTCTTTTTAAGACAAAAATTAAAGCTTTACCCCAAGCGTTTTAGACTTTGTTACTTACTCCTGTTTGTTACTTACATAAACTCAAAATTCCAAATAGATTTTCTCAATATTCCCATGAATTTGAAGCAGAAATAAATATACTGAAGTTTATTACAAAATATTTTATTTAGAAAAACAAATATGAGATAGAATATTGTAATCAAATTCAACGGGAAGATGGCGTGGAAATTCACGTCGCTTCTTGTACTTATCTACCGGAAATTAGAAGCCTTGTAATTTTCTGCTAGTATATTATAATATTTTGTTCATTTTATAAAATTATTAAAAGACCGACCAGTAATTTTGTAGAGAGAAATACGTTTTAAGAACTTTTGAATGGCAATTATTTCGCATCCACATTCCATCGCCTTGAAATGGCCTTTTTTATGTCTTTAATATGTCATTACAATTATATTTATGAAAGCTTAATTTTTAATTTAGCTTTAAATTCATGTTTCAATCGATAGATTGAGGAATCTGATAAGTAAGTAAGTAGCAGCCCATTAACATCCCACAGCCTGAGCATAGGCCTTCTCCGTAGTTGGGAAGCTCACGTGCACGGGGGCACAGAGCTTCCCAACTACGAGCAATTATTGAGGAAATCTTAATAGAAAAGTTAATATTCATTTTTGACCCGACCCGGGTTCGAACTCAGGACCTCATGTTTGAGGCTGAACATGCTAATCACTAGACCAACGTGGCAGTCATCAATAATTAATGCTCAAATGCGAACATATATAAAGTTTAAATTTATAATCGTAAAAGTATTTCTTATAATTAGCATTTTGCAGTGAAAAGGACCTGCAAATATAATAATATCACAATGAAAAAAGAGGACAAATAATGAGAAATTTGTAAAAAAATCTAAGATATTAGAACTATTGAAGTCAAATAATACCTTTCGTAATATAGTACAAGCTAATGCCCTGCAGGCTTTGCAAAGTCACAATTTTTAAACAATCCATTTCCCATACAGTTAACGCTACTATCATAAAAATACTATATTTTGTTATTTATAAGTAATTAACCCTTCTCATAAATATAATATGTTAAGATAAAGTTGTTCAAGGAAAAATGTTTTCGCATGAAATATCTTAATAAATAACGGTAGACATTGCTACCATTTATTAATTAATTACAATATAGAGGTGCTAACACTTCCAGGTTTTCTCATATCAATTATAATTAAAGATCATGTCTCTATTAAATGAGAAAGGGCTATTTTTAAATGAAGCATCAAAATAAAATGCTCGTCATACTGTTTTCTTTATTAGAAAATAATTATTAAACCTAACCTTCTTTCTTAATTTAATTTAATAGAGTCAATAGGTTGGTTGATTTAAATTGAACTAGTAGACTATTGTTGTGAAAAATACGTGAAATTAAGCAAGTAACCCTAAGCTAAATTAGAATGGAATTCTAAACGTAATAGGACTATTATTTCAAAATTCTATAGCGTAGATTGAATCTTGTAACATAAAACCCGTAATTTCTAGAATGGCAAACAGAAATGTTTGTGAAAGTAATTTACGAAAGCAAGATACTCAACATTTCGGAAGTCTCCGGAAGTCGAAATCGTGAGGGCACGCAGTAAAAGAAGTTTTTCAAGGAAATGAGTTAACTTTCCTAAGTCGAGAAGCTAATACGCTGCGTCAACACGAAGTTAGGGTTCGTTTGCTGCACTGATTAGCCTTTATATCAAACTGCTGCTTTTATGTTTTTATTTTTACGAAATCTACCGATATCTACGTATGATGGGAATTTCCTGTTCATTTAATAACCTGTAGTAAAAGCTGATCCATGTAAATTTATAGCGCGACAACAAATGAGGCCTTTAATCAGGAAAAAAATCGTGTAAATAGGGCAAGTAAAGATTTGTATACTTTTAGGTTATCCTCTTTTTATTAATTAATTCATAAAACTCTAGAAATACTACTGTTTTTATTATATTTGATGGCTACGCCAACAAATAACTTGAGGACAAGCTTCGCTAATTGATTACCTAGATCCCTTATTATATCCTAATATGCTTTCTAGAATATAAAGAGACGTCTGATCAGGATTACCATTCTTTATTACCATTCTACCAGAATAGATAAGTCACCAAAAAAAAAATTGGAGTATCTTGTTCAACAATGGATTTACATGCCGACAAGCTATCGTGCACTAAAATTTGTCTGTTTGTTTTATCTCTGTTATGCAAAATCTACTAAACAGCAAAAAATATTGCAACTCACCTGACCAAATTGAAATGTAACGCTTCCAAAGAACAAACAAAAGAGAAACAATTTAGTGGATTTTCCGTCGGCTTAGGTAACAAAAACATTGCAGCTAGAAAAACGAAAAAGTATGTATCTTCACAGGGCAGTCCTTTACCAATGCATTGGATGGTTGCAAATCAATATCGTTCATTGTTATGCGAACGAAATAGTTTGAAGTGCCGTGCCTGGCTTTAACTGGCAATTTGTCAAACTTGAACCGGAAATATGTATAAAAATAAATATTAGATTTATTTATCACCTACAAGTGGCTTCATATGTTAGAACTATGTTTTGTATATATATACAAAAAAAACTATATATTACAGAACTATCTTCTGACTTAAATCATCTGTAGTGAGTATTACCTTCCAAAGCAGAAGTTTGGGAAAATATGAGGCCTGCAAGTAAACGATATCAAATAAATATTATTTATGGAGTTAGTTTGGTTTAGTTAAGCGATATTTTAAACTTAAAAAAAAAAACTATTTGAATTTAATGTCACATATAAAGTTTTTCTTTAATTTATTTATAAAATTATACAAAATTGACCAAAGTTCATAATCAATATCTAATTTTAGAAATAAACAAATTTTACCACACTAAAATTTCAGCATAACAATTTCGCATATTTTCCCTAATAAATAATATGAACCAATAATTACATTTTCATATAATTGGAATAATCTCGTAGTTAACAAATGCCATAATATAAATCTCGGCGTACTTATTAAAAGGTATCACTAATATGTATTTATTATAAATACATGGGTAAATTCCTCTTTGATAAAAGATGTGTATAACTATACGCAAGTAGACTTAATGTTGTAGATGTTGTATTATCTGTATAATACGAGTATACTCGTATATGTAATACTGCCTCATTGGTCTAGTGGTTAGCATGTTCGACTACAGACATGAGGTCTTGGGTTCTAGTCCCAGGTCGGGCCAATTCAAAAATCAATATTGAGTTTTCTATTAAGACTTTCTCAACATTTGTCCGAAGTTGGGAAATTGGCGGTGTGATCCACCCCCACGCCTCGGAGAGCACGTTAAGCCGTCGGTCTTGCGCCTGATCTCTCTCCGGCCGTGTCGGATTCCCGTTACATCGAACTATGAGAGTGAAGGAATAGAGAGTACACTTGTGTACTATGCCTGCCAATCCGCAGTAGAGCAGCGTGGTGGGCCTATGCTCTAAACACCCTCGCTCCTCGGAGTGAGGAGGCCAGTGCCCAGTAGTGGGACGTTAATGGGCTGTTACTTACTTATATATGTAATTCTGCTACCAAAATATTCTATACTTGGTAAACAATATATCTTACAGCTTTGTTATTCTTTAAATATTTTTTTATTTGCAAATTTTGAAAGAATTTACTAAATTTCACAGGTCACTAAAATATTGAAGTCTATTCAAGATCCGTCCGCAAAATGAGGGGATTGAAGTTGCTGAAATAGGTGCTTTTTTTCACATTACTGTACCAAATTTTAGGTCTATTGCTGGGTTTTTGTACCCAATGTAAGTTATCCCACATCCGTTTACCCTATAAGACTTAAATTTGGAGAGATCGCAAAAAGAAACTACCGCCCAACATTTTGTTTATTCGGTACGTTCGACGTAGAAAAAATGAAATAAATCCCACACAGATAAATACCCACACAGTATAAGTATTTGCCCTAATGTTAACAATGCTGAACGAGCTCATGACTATGTAATGCTTTCACATTATAGTAAAACACTGTACGCACTGTGTAAACAGAATCTTATTTATCTTTTGTCTGGGGCTTCGTGAATACTAACGTAATGTACAGGGAGTGTTTTTCTTGCTCTTTAACGTGATTATTCGTTAATCTTAAGTAGTAGGCCTTCCCAACGATTAATTTCAATTAAATATTTATTGTCAAGCCGCTTTGTATATAAGTTTTATTATACTTAGTTTGTAATAGTAGGGTACGTTAAAGTGAATAAATAAATATGTGGGAGAATAAGACAGAAAGGGAAGCATAAAGCATAGGGTTCTCCGCCGACATCGTCATTAGTGGCATCCATAATTCGATCTCCATACTGTGGACTTTGGTGGGTAATGTTGCTGCAATCAAACACTTTATTAATTTACTCAACTACTATAATGTCCAATCAATTAATTTTCCCGATAACAATTTACACAAAAACATTAACATTAATAGCTTGGAACGCGACAGTTTCAATAGTCGACCGCTCCTGCGGATCGTCACCCGAGAACTAGAGAGACGCGCGCCGGATTGTCACTTATTGACTCTGCCCCACGCCGATAAACAGATGGCGCCAGCATTCCACAGACTATTGCACTCGGACAAATATTTCTTTGAGTAATTTAAAGAGTCCATGTTGGACAATGATTCAATCTGTTCTTAATTATAAAAGACTTTCAAACAAACTAAATAAAATACTGAAAAGTCCTTCGAAAATTTCGGAAAAAAAAGCTCCTTATTCAGCCAGTAACAGACCTCTTAAGACCTAGCCATTTCTGAGATAAGCAGAAAAACACCGACAGACAGACCAGTAGTCCTTGCACTTATTTATTTGCTGTAAATGCAATAGAAACATTTTTATATATTTTGTAAGATTTGACGGTACGAAAATACACAAAACAATTATTATGTAAATATAGAAACGATTCCTATTTCCGGTAATCACGCTATAACTTGATAAAACGACTTAACAGACTTCATTTTATGGTACAGATTTCTTAAAGTTTTTTAAAGTTTTCTAACACTTTATAGAAGGCTCGTCTAAAGAAGTCTCTCTATCAGACACCGGAATATTTAAGCGAAAACAATCATCCACGGACTCATCTAGACTTCTTCAAAACTATTTACCTGATTGACCCAAAATTCGACATACACGTTTCTTTCCTTTTGTAGACGCTCACTAAAAACGTGATTTCCTTATTAAAGGTAGGTAAGTAGCAGTCCATTAGCGTCCCACAGCTGGGCCTCACTCATATGAGAGAGAGTTTTTAGAGCATAGACCCACCACGTTGCTTCACTGCGGATTGGCAGGCATAGTACGCAAGTGTACTCTCTATTCCTTCACTCTCATAATCCGACGTGACAGCAATCCGACACGACCGAAGAGAGATCAGGCGCAGGACCGACGGCTTAACGTGCTCTCCGAGGCACGGGGGTGGATCACACCGCCAAATTATTTTCCCAACTTCGGGCAAATATTGAGAAAAGCTTAATAGAAAACTTAATATTNCAGGACCGAGGGCTTAACGTGCTCTCCGAGGCACGGGGGTGGATCACACCGCCGATTTCCCAACTTCGGACAAATATTGAGAAAAGCTTAATAGAAAACTCAATATCGATTTCAAATTGGCCCGATCCGGGATTCGAACCCAGGACCTCATGCCTGTAGTTGAACATACTAACCACTAGACCAATGAGAGCAGCAGATTTCCTTATTATATCTATTGAATCCGGAATTTCTTGCGTAAGTTCTAGGAGAACAGCTAGTTCGAATATATCCAACACTGGCTATTTTAAAAACATGCCACTCATATTCCAAAGTAATTCGTCACAAGCCAAAATTAATTGTTGAAATGCTAAGCCGCTTGTTGTAATTCAATTAGACACTAAATCAATCTCGAAGGAGAGTTATGTCACTACATAACAAATTAGGTACACAAGTGAGCTGCGATGAAGCACTAAATTATTCAAGGATAATCTCGGCGGGGGCAGGATTTGTTGGTGAAATATTTAATTACAAACTCGGCAACTGTGGATTACAACATACGTTCATTGGGGCAAGGCCATTTCAAAGCTATACAACAATTTTAATACCTCTTGGCTTAACACGTTAGCATCTATTATATTCTGTTTGTTTTGGATTTAGAGGATAACATTTACAACTGAATAATTTTAAACAATTTTGTCCTTTATTACAATTTAATGTTTGATTTTGCTTATTTTCATAGAATTATATCATTATTACATCATACTGTTATGGGGTAAGGCGGCGGATATTGAAACTATTTTTATGTTTCCAAAAAGAGCAATACGAGCAATTCATCAATTAGGATCTCGCGTTTCCTTAAGAGAAATTTTATATATCCGTGGTAATATTCATTTATACAGCAAATGGAATGAAACACAATTTTAATACAAGAAATAAAAACATACTTGTAATGCCATATTTTAGGGTGAAGAAAATTCAGAACTCACAAACACTTGTCGGGATGTGCATACACATTTTTGATAAGATACCCGAATCACTTCTGGGTTTGCCTTCACATAGTTTTAAGAAATATGTTAAAAACGTCCTATTACAAAAAAAATATAATAATATTGAAGATTATATAAGTGGCAAAGATGTTTGGACTTGATTCCAGTTGCACGTAAAAGCTAAACACATGGTATCTTACAATAACTATGTTTAAAGGAAGGAGTTACCATTGAGTTTCTTGCCGGATTCTTCTCAACTTTCCGAATCGATAGTAGATTTATTACCAACGGAAAGACTACTGCCGATTCAAAAGTGTTGTATGAGCCTACTTGAACAAGGAATATTTTGATTTTGATTGTTATACAGATTGATAGGAATAGGAATATATAATAATAAATAGGAATGGGACGCTGAAAAGGAAACACCTCGTAACCCGCAAAATATTATTTTAACAAAACTTTAGAAAAATAACGCTCAAGGCAGCCTAGCCGATATGCACGCTGAGATTCACGAAAATCAGTCGTGCCGTTTCGAAGGAGTTCAACATCTAACACCATGACACGAGAATTTTATATATATTTAGCGACACTTCAGATATTTAACATAAAAAATCAAAACGCCAAAGTGATTAACGCAATAAAGCTCCTATCATGCCCGATGCCTTGCGAGAAGTGAGTCAACCCCGCACGACACTCAACCGACGCGGGCCATTCCCGCTCGCTGACGTCATCCTTCGCACGATCNTTATATTATATATATATATTTACCACCATTTAAAAAAGTTGGCACCGTCTTATATATATATTTGGGTAGCATTTTCATTAATTTAGGCAAATTGTTTTACAAATAAGAAACATGCATATAAATACTTCAATGAGCTGTATAGTTTGAAAATGTCAAAAAGTTGAATTTTTTTAGTTAGCACCTCCGCAACCCTCTTTGCGGGTGGAATTTCGCGGGAATTTCGCGGGAAATCTGTTCTTAACTGACCTCTACTCGACAAAAGGAATATTCCTACCAAATTTAAAGTCTCTACGCCATATGGTTCCAGAGATATCGTGGTGAGATACCTGAATATCTCTTTTATATATATATAGATAAAAACAAAGTTATATATAATAATTCTAATTTATCATTGTGTTTTTCGGTGTAAAGTATGTGAAGCCTGTATTTGAATAGTGTCGTGGACACTAGAATTCTCTACAAATATGATGACCATAGTGTTATCGACTAGGAGGTTCAATCTCTAATTTGTAAGCAATAAAAATACTTGGTGTATGCTTAAGACCTTACGACAGAAGTAAAACTTCATCAAGGTTAGCTAAATATTAAGAAATAGAACAACTTTTTCAACAATGTATGAAGTAATCAAATTTGCATTTATAATTAGAATTTTGGATAAATTACTGTTAGTAATGTTATATTATATAATTTCATTCCTATTCAATACCTACAAAATAAAGTTCACAGCGCACCTTAAGCAGTTTTTACTTCGTAAAACAATTTTAGCACATCGATGTTTATATTTATACCAAAATGAAATAATAAGCAACAAAACTTTCAGAATTATTACAGTTAACACTTTAAAAAGAGTTGAACATGAAAGCAATTATGCTGCATGATCGAGCTCACTTCAGACGCTTAGCAAAAAAACTACCTTAAAACAAGTAAAAAGAAAACTCTGAAACAATAATGAAGTGCTGAAGTAGAACAATAAACTTTATAGCGTAACTCTTTAAGCGAAGGAAATGTTTTTGAAGTTGAAATTGCGTATAAAATTATTTACCCAATAGGAAACAATTTAATAAAATATAAAGTTGCAGAAGTTGAATTAAGTTGATATAATGAAAAGCTTTATGCGTAATCAAATCAGTAATGAAGAGATCCATAGAAAACAAGTAATAAGTATATAAAAAGTGCTACTGACAGACAAAAATGAATCTCAATGAGAAACTTAATACCTATTTTTGCAATAATAAGTCAATTTAATGCTGCGACACTCAGATGTAAATTTTTGGTGTTTTTGTATTGCGTTTTATTGATGTTGATTGTATTTTTTATTTGATAATAAATAAAAAAAACGTGTGTTGTCGTGGGGCACCGGATAGTAAAGAAGTTCCTTATTATAAAAATATTAATTGTATTTTCTATTCAAGGTATAGAGAAATCTATTATTCGGATCGGAATTACAATGATTTATAACCGTCGTCATGTAGATTATACATTAGACACCTTACAGCCATCATACATAAATAATAAAAATCGTTTTAAAATATATCTTACGCTCTTACTTACGCCACTTACGCACTTTCGCCACTTTGGTATTGTTAACCGAAAATATAGAAAATCACATTTAGGCCGCTTTAGCATTTTCGCCCGAAAATCTAGAAAAACGCACTTAGGCCGACTTGGCATTGTCGGCCAAAAATGTAGAAAAACGCACTTAGGTCACTTTGGCATCGTTAACCGAAAACATAGAAAACCGCACTTACCCCACTTTGGTATATAAAAAGTGTCGTTACCACTTTTAGTCTTAATTTTCGTATGTCGCTTCAACTTTTGGTCTTAATTTGTTCCGTCTAGCCCCCATTTGCAACCCGCGATAAGGAACTTCTTTTCAAAAAAGTAATGTAAACGAAAAATGTAATATCTCTTTCTATGCCAACTACCACAAATTTGTAAAACCCATTAATTAAAAAGACCTTCAAAACTTTAATACATTATTCACAAAATATATTTTTTTATGGATTTATATAATCACTTGCACGCATTTACACGCACGCACGCACACGTATGCGCAGGCATACACACACCCTAGTCATAAATATATTAGTAATTTCTCTACATTTCTGTACATGTGAGTATGTAGTACTTACTAGCATCACGTTAATACGTCTGTTTATATAAACTCTAACTTAAACTATAATTATAAGGACATAAGTAGAAACTTCAAGAAGATTTTATACATTCAAAGTAGCTGACTGCAGCTTGTAACGAGTCGTCGTCATCGTTGTCGCTTCAACCGATGGACGTCCACTGCTGGACATAGGTCTTACGTAATGACCTCCACAAGGTCCGATCTTGCGCCGCCTGGCTCCAGCGGCTACCGGCGACCCTCTTTATATCATCGTTCCACCTTGTGGGGGGTCTGCCTACACTGCGCCGTCCGGTGCGGGGTCGCCACTCCAGCACCTTCGGCCCCNAATGACGCCCACAAGGCCCGATCTTGCGCCGCCTGGCTCCAGCGGCTACCGGCGACCTCTTTATATCATCGGTCCACCCTGTGGGGGGTCTGCCTACACTACGCCGTCCGGTGCGGGGTCGCCACTCCAGCACCTTCGGCTCCCAACGTCCATCGGTCCTTCGGACCATGTGCCCCGCCCATTGCCACTTCAGGTTCGCGATTCGTAGAACTATGTCGGTGACTTTGGTTCTACTACGGATCTCTTCATTTCTAATTCGATCACGTAGAGAAACTCCGTGCATAGCCCTTTCCATCGCACGCTGAGTGACTCTGAGCTTCCGCATGAGGCCCATAGTCAGCGACCACGTCTCAGAACCGTAGGTCATCACTGGCAACACGCACTGTTCGAAGACTTTGGCCTTCAGGCGCTGAGAATGATTTGTAACGAGTAAATATAATTAATTTAGTTGCTCGATTAAACAGCATTGAAGACTTTCCAGCACGTTATGAATGCAATAGTTTGAAAGGGTTTTATTATCAAACAAATTCAATAACTTTAACTACTTTGACAAGAAGGCTAAATTGGCAAGATACAACTCCACAAATTAAACGAATGTTAAAAAAACTTTACTGGTAAAAGTTTATAAATTGAGCAATCTCGTCTTAATTGAAGTCCTCACTGGTGTAATAGATCGAGTAACAACTTAGCTAGTCGACTTCCTGGGTTCAATTCAAGATAAAACACATTCAGGAAATTGGAGTTTCTAATTTCTCTTCCTCTATTCTGGTGACAAGCTTCAGCCATGAGTATTTACCACCATAGCTACATGAGAAAATATTCGAGGAGTTTATTTAGGCATTTAAAGGTAAATGTTTCTACATTAGCGTGTACACAAAGTACAGTAAATATTAAACATATTACTACTTTTTCTTCGATTAATTGACAATAATTAATCGTATAGCACTGACTACGTTATTTTAATAATATTTACGTGCGTTAGGACTGTGATGATACGTTTAAGCAGCTTTATATCTAATCCGATTAGAAAGATGGACGTTAGTCGTCGTTTCTATTAAGCAGTGTATTAATTGCCACGTCTCTCTGAACATTCAATCTTCTTCCATATAAAGGTATTAGATAAACAAAAATATATTAGCTACCATTTATTTCTATAAAAACACCAGCTGATATCTTTCACCGATTCAGATGTTAAATTAGAACATACGACGTTCTATACCTAGCCGGTTTTGGGGAATACAGTTCCATTCAGGAGTTTGAGAGTCGCTGTGTACCAGAATACCCACTAAAACCCAACGAAGCTGCCTACATCCGAGTGGTAGATGCCACTGGTGGACTCAAAGGTTTACGAAAAGGGGAGTAAGCAGGCAAAATTGCGACGTCTGACACCCCTTCCCCCTGGAGGGAATATCGACATCACTCTCCTTCTGCATCTCTAATACCTCCTCCTGCAAGATATCAGACTCACAGAAGGAATGTCTGGCCGGTTATCGAATCCGAAACTTGTAACGAGAGCCTACTATATTTTCTTTATTCTAAAATCATAATATTCTTTATTGAAGTAGGCTCAAAAAGCACTTTTGAATCGTCAATAGTCCGTCCGTTGGTAACAAATCCACCATTGGTTCGGAAAGTTGAATCCGCTCAAGAGGAACTTCAAGGGTTACTCTTTTAAAGATAACTTTGTATGTAATATATTGCTTCTGTGAGCAACTGAAATCAATGTTTTTATCGCTCAAATAATCTTCAACACTATAATATGCGTTATTAAAAGTATACTTTTAACATATTTCTTCAAACTACACGGAGGCAAATCTAAAACTGATTATGGTATCTTATTAAAAATGCGTATGCTCAACCCGACAAATGATTTCGGAACCTGCTTTACTCTATAATATAGGATTACAAGTTTGTTTTTATTTCTAGTATTAAAATTATGTATTTCGCTACTTTTGCTGTATAAGTACGGATATATAAGATATTATTTAATATATATTGCGACGATACTGTGAGAATTGATGTTGCTTTAAATTTATCTCTCAGAGAAGCCCGAGATTCTGAATGATATATGGCACGTATTGATCTTTTTTGTAAAATAAATTTAGTTTCAATGTCCGCTGCCGTACCTCATCACAGTATGCCCTAAGTCATAATGCTAGGAAAATAAGTGAAATTTGTATGAAATATGATGAACTTAATACTTTATCGTGACATTTTGTCTATCCATTAATACGCTTCATCCATTAATAATACCCAATAATACTAATCCATTATTATTATATGTTTGTGCATTGTGTCTATCATTTTTTATATTTTAACGCTCATTCTAATGATACCTATAAATATTTATAAGCGAAGTATAGATATATTACTTTCATTTTTTATCGTTATAATTCATTATTAAATTGTTTCAGTCAGTTAACCGTTGACCAAAATCTCTCAATTGTATGTTAATGACACGGTCTCACGAACGAGAGAGGGAGATTGCAATGGATGCTCCCTCACACCGCCGGAGAAGGCGGGCTACAGGGCAGCGTCTGTTAGCGTAAGTCCTTCCGTCGTCGAGATTCCTCAGTCGGATTCATCCGGGACACCAGGGATGAATGCGAAAGTTGAACCCCTGGTGCTTCCGCTTCCACTGGGTTTTAGTTAATAGGGTTCCGCTGGGTTTTAGTGTGGTTTTGGGAGGCCTTCTTGTTCGCCAAATCCCACACCCCTGGCACACGGTCGCGGCCAGTGCATAAAAGCATTTTTCAGCGAAAAAAAAAAGATGGTAACACGCTAGCTTTGAAAAGTGCAATTTACATCTTAATGTATCGACTCAAAAGGCAATTCTTAAATGCCGGTACGTCATTCCTAACGGCCTAAGCCTGCCATCATTTTAAAAATATTTGTGGGAAGGCTATTTTATTATTGATATGTTCACGATAACACAGTCTAACGTGGTAGCACTACAACTCGTTAGGTTTTTAATTTAATCAACCTCTTAATGGTTTCTACAGCGTATCGCAAAGGGATGCATTTTGTTTTGTTTGGCAGCACGTCTTAAGGGTATGGTGGTAACTAGCCACGGCCGAACCCACCCAGCAGTCCAGACTCGAGACAAATTATAATAAGTAATTTCTAAAAATCTCGATAAATCGAACCCGGGACCTCGACTGACGTAACGAATACTCCAGCGAGGCATACATTTAGGGCGGTTTTGGTAACCTTAAAATTGTTTTAAGACTTTACGAAGATTAATGTGATTTTTTTTATTGAAACCGGTCGCTTCTGCACGTGAATGCTATAAAGTATTAAAAAATATGTCAACGCTCGGCAATAAGCGCGATGAAATACTAAATTATTCAAACCAGCTTACCCCCAATATAACCGTGGCAGGTTTTGTTACCGTAATATGTAATTATCGTACGCCCACGCCTTTTTTCATATATTCATTTCAACTACCTCGCTCGTGTAGCATAACTATTCTTTATGTTGTGGGTCCAGGTTCGGTTTTCGACTAGCTTTCTTAAAATTATCATTTTCCTCTTAATACTTGTGTATTAAACGGTCCCTAAGTTTCCCTATATTCTCATAAAACTATACGGGTAACATCGCGGTAACAACATAAAAACGTGGGAGCCCCTTCGACAGCTGACACTCACGAAGATTGCCGATTCAGTTGTCACCAGACGAGGTTATAATGTATTGCACTGTTGTTCAGCAGGAAAGTTTACGTTTTTTTTTTTCGAAGTTTGTAGTTGCTGTTAGCTCTACTTTGACAGCGTAAGAGGGGTGGCAGTATACTTTTTTTTTTTTGTTCGGACTGTGTTTAGCTGATAGTCCTGGCTTATAGACTGGCTTTTAAAGCGTAACCGGTGTAACTTTTGTGAGAGTGTCTGTCCCTACCAGGTATGATAGATTGTCGATTGTTATCGTATCGTCGGGGACGTTAGGGACATATTTAGGCCGTCTCTTCCTAGGCGGAACGTTGAGATGGATCCTATAAAAGACGCGTTAACCACTAGCGGGTTCCTATGATTGATAGCTCTCTGGAAATAATTTTCGGAGAGATCTTTGAAATAACTCTTTATCGTGGGGAGTTCTAAGTCCCTATGTAGGTCGACATTTCAGACGTACCAGGGGCATCCCGTGGCCATCCTCATGAATCTATTTTGCAGCGTCTGCAGATGGGCCAGTCTACAGTCTGGCACGTGTGCGAAGACGATGCTGGCGTACGATATGATGGAGCGGATGCAAGTTTTGTAGAGTGTCACCTTGTGGCGAAGTGACATATACTTTTCTTGCAGATGAGAGGGGATAATCTACCAAGCACAAACGCGGCTCTGCCACGAACATTGCGTGAGAGAATACGAACAACACCACCACCACCACGAACAACAGAGATATCGTGATGAGTCAATAGATACCTGATTATCTCTTATATGTATATATATATATATATATATATATATATATATATACATAAATATAAATTTAAAATATACAGACTATAATCCTTAAATCACTTTCCGTCCCTCGTTAATATTGTGTACGTACTATAATGTTTAAAATTAAACAATAAACATTAACGTAAGTATCAGGGATTATGGAAGTTTTCCTATGCTATCATGCCTTTGGGGCTCTTTGGTAGTTTAACCCTGTTAGTGTGTTTCTAACAAAGTAAATATGAAACGGGTTAACGCACTGCTATCTTGACTTGAAGTGAAACTGTTTTGTTCTGATAATATACAAGGAAAATAAATATCCCTATTTTCATATTCCTTGTAGCTAAATTTATTTAAGGTCGTAATTAAATTTCACTAGTTATTTTTGCAGTTTCATGTCTCTAATTTTACGCATGTATATAAAATCTTCGTAACGGTATTCTTTATAAACAATTATTTGTTATAGAAATTCCCATGAAAATCGGTAAAAGACTTGCGAAAAACCGAAGCAAAAGAAATGCTTTCGGTTACGGTTCGGCTATGTAAATAACTATAAGAGGTAAATTACATCTTACCAGGTGAGAGTGTGCTACCATCTTCAACTGTATCATTAACATCTGATGAGATCACCAGTGGAGGAGTTCCTCCACCAGCTTGCGAGGAGAAGGTTCTCGAGAACAACTCTCAACAAGCAAATAGTGGACATCCTCTGCATCATGAACGCCTGCTGTTACCGCCTCCGGACATAGATGATAGTGGCGAAGATAATGCGCTAGCAGTAGTGACATCCAGACCGGACACCCATTGGATTGGACCAGGATGGACCCGCAAAAGAGGCCGCAGCAGCCCATTCACGTCCCGTTGTTTTGCAGAAGCCTCGACATTCATAGGAGAGAGGGTTTTTAGAGCACTGCGGATTGGCAGTCATAAGTACAAAAGTGTACTCTCTATTTCTCCACTCTCATATGTGACTCTCCAATGTGACGGGAATCCGACACGTGGATCACATCGCCAACTTCCCAACTTTGGGCAAGAACTTGGGAAAAATTTAATAGAAACTCAATACCATTATTGAATTAGCGCGACCCAGGACCTCATGTCTGTGGCCGAACATGCTAACCACTAGACCATTGAGACAGTCCAAATAAGAGTACTGGGCATTTACAGAGTGTCCATGGAAAGATGCCCGAACAAGGAGGCCCGTAACCGTCAGAATGCTGCATAGAATTTCACGAACGATTACAATGAAGCGCTAATCTGATAGTAATAGATAAGCAAAAAAATCGACTATGCAAAACGGAAAAAGACTAGGAGTAATAGATAAATATTGTATTCATCCAAAATATACGCAGACAAATTAATTTTAATCTAACGGATCGCTCGGGCGTCATAGAGGACGACAACCATAATAGTTTTAATCCGATTAGTAAAATTAGAGCGTTCGGTTCGCGCTCGCCAAATCTCTCATTATACAGCGCTTCCTTCATGCATTTCAACTTTACCGAAACAAAATGTAACTATCACATAGCAGTAATTTCGCCTATTTATTCTGTATAATAAAAGGCCGGGTTTTTCTTTTCCTAAATTATGAAGATAACATAATTTGACGGATTCCCTAGCGTAACAACTGTCTCATTGGTCTAGTGGTTAGCATGTTCGACTACAGACATGAGGTCCTGGGTTCGAGTCCCGGGTCGGGCCAATTCGAAATAGATATTGAGATTTCTGTTAAGATTTTCTCAATATTTGCCCGAAGTTGGGAAGTTGGCGGTGTGATCCACCCCCGTGCCTCGGAGAGCACGTTAAGCCGTCGGTCCTGCGCCTGATCTCTCTCCGGTCGTGTCGGATTGCCGTGACGTCGGACTATGAGAGTGAAGGAATAGAGAGTACACCTGTGTCTTATGCCTGCCAATCCGCAGTGGGGCAGCGTGGTGGGTCTATGCTCTAAAAAACCCTCTCTCGTACGAGTGAGGAGGCCTGTGTCCAGCAGTGGGACGTTAATGGGCTGTTACTTACTTTACTTTACTAGCGTAACAGTACGAGTAAACTCTTTTTCTACCAGTGTGCTAAAGGCTCGATTCCCGGCACGGCAATTATATTTTCTACGTGGCTAGTTACAACCCTATTTGAAAATACGTGCAGCTAAACAAAAAATGTTGAGTTCCAGTACTATTAAGAATCAATAATGCTAAATTACGTGTTAACAAGTTAGCGCGCTTCCATCTTAGACTGTAACATCCTTTATTGTTAGCTGAGATTACAGTTATCATTTTAATGAAAGGCGTATGCGATAACAACTGACTTTATCATAACATTACCTCCCCATAAAATAAGTAACATAAAGTAACACATAGTAACAAGAATACATTGTTATATATCTGTCGGAGTGCAATAATCTGTGGAACACTGGCGCCATCTGTCTATCGGCGTGGGGCAGAGTCAATAAGTGGCAGTTCGGCGCGCGTCACTCGGTTGCTTTCGGTGCCTAGTTATTATTATTAATGAGTTTGTGTAACTTGAGAACCCTACGCCTCTATGCTTTATGCTTCCTTTCTCTCTTATTCTTATATATACCTTCAATAAAAAAATTAAAAATAATAGTGAGCAAAAAATATAGGAAAAGAAAAAAATATAATACTCTTAATGGCTTTGATTTCTCTCTCGTAGAATAGTTTCATAGAAGGGCTTATCATTATATGAATGCTTAGTGCCCCTTTCAGTTTTCGCGTGACATAATTCAGGTCTATCAACTGAACTAGGACCCGCGTGAGATGGAGGATCAGTGATATTGCGTGGACTTAGACTTTCATATTTCTTTAAATGTCGCCAATTGCTGCGATATATATTTCCATTTTGACTTTTAACAAAATAAGATCGTGGAATAGAAGCTACCTCCGCAAGGCTATCAAGCATCAAGAAGCGAATCAATTCCCACTTATTAGGGCGCCGACACATCAGTGGTATGGTGCTACAGGTGTCCATGGGCGGCGGTGATCACTACCATCAGGTGACCCGCCAGCTCGTTTGTCTGCCATAACTATAAAAAAAAATCTCGATTACTTGTCCTCTATCTGTCTTGTGACGATCATGTATAACTCGATCCGTCACCTCCAATTTGGGTAATAATTTCTGATTAAAAAATCTATCTAATGTGATATTCGGCTTTACTCTAAAATAATTGTCAAACTTTCTGATCAATATGGCGACGTCATTGCCTTCTTTGTTACTTCTGAACATGAATGTTTGTTAAAACGTCGAATCCTTCAGTCCCAATCAAATTAATTAATACGCTAGCCTGCACATCTAATGTTTAAAAACGTGAATTGCACTGGAAACACGAAAAACTTATTTATTTCACTGTCACCATGTTGTGTTAATAAAAGGCGTATGCGATGACAATTGACTTTGTTATAACATTACCCACAACAACAGTGAAGCGCTAATCTGTCTGAAAATAAAAATAGCAAGCCAAAATAGATGCCTTGGAACTTATTAATGATATTTTTAATTTTCAAACTGTTCTCCTGTCATGGTAGCTGAATTGTATTGTGTCACTATACTTCTAGAGCAGCCATACATGCCTAGTATACTTTTAAAATGCGTAAAAATATTTACAGAAAAAATGAAACAAACATGTATAAGTGTTTAGTATCGCCAAGCTCTCTTCGGTGGCCAATCAATTTTGTTTACAAAGCTGATTGGAGGCGCTGTTGGTTTGGTTGCCAAATCAAGATACCAACTCATTTCGATTGTTAAGGGATTTATTTGTATTGTTTGGTAAATAATTTCATGGATTTCTTATGAATAACTTGGAAGGGTGATTTTATTGCGATATAGATGAAATCCATTCTTTTTTTACAAAAAAAAATCCAATTTAGAAAGATCGATACGTAAAGTAATTTAGCGGGACATACTTTCTTATTTAAAAATTGTGAATTTAACAATCAAACTATACTTTATTCAAGAAGGCGAAGTAAAACCCTTCATCTTTTCAACATATAACATATAACGTGAAAGAAGTGAAGTTTTTTTTTACTTTGCTTATCGAAATATTCTTAAAATACTATAAATATTCGTAAAAAGAACAATACATTAATAATAGGGGACTGCCCATACCCATATTTTAAATATTAGGTGCCTTCCAATTTGTTAACAGCAAAAACACGCAGCATAAAATTAACTGCATTTATAATAGTTAAATGATAATTTACTATTTATTCTGGAGATAGTTTATTTCTTAAATATCTTAGTAACTGTTTAGTGCTTCGGTTGCTGAAATCTAATTTAAATGAACGTACATTTTTTGCTTGAGTTGCATTATTATAGTGGCTAAATTTTAATAGCACTTGGACTGGAAGTTAGTTCCATTAGATGGCACTTAGGCATCTTATTTTCGGATATTTTAATAGCATAATGAGCCACAGTCAAGCTTGGCTGGTATACATAATGCAGTAACCAGCCACCGTATACATAAATTAGGGTCGACGGATCGTATTCATGTGACGGCGCCTACTAATTTCAAACGCCAATGAGCACTGTGTGGTATTAAGCCTATTAAGCCGACAGGAACAAGTCTACTATTTCTATCACATGACCTTATCTTATCTATTCCGTAAGACTGTTGGTTAAAAAAGTGAAAAGCCTTACAGTAATTTCTGGCCTTGTGGATTATTCCAATCTTGCTACTTTTTATATAATTCAAACACGGAAAAGGAAATTTGGGTAATTACATTTTTTTTCATGTCTATTGCATCATTGGTCTAGTGGTTAGCATGTTCGACTACAGACGTGAGGTCCTGGGTTCGAAGTTGGCGGCGTGTTTCACCCGCCGTGCCTCGAAAAGCACGTAAAGCCGCCGGTGTGTGTACTATGCCTACCAATCCGCAATGGAGCAGCGTGGTGGGTCTACACTCTAAAAAAACCCTCGCTCTTCGGAGTGAGGAGGCCTGTGCCCAGTAGTGGAACGCTGATGGGCTGCTACTTACTTACTTTACTTACTATGCCTGCCAATCCGCAGTAGAGCCACGTGGTGGGTCTATGCTCTAATAGCCCTTTCTCATATAAGTGAAGAAGGCCTGTGCCAGGAGTGGGACGTTAATGGGCTGCTACTTGTTTTTTTTTTTTACTTTTAATCATATCTAAATCCACTCTACCAGCAAAAGGATGCCTCCAGGTCCATAAGTACTATAAAAACAAATCCAATAAGCGTGCCACTTCAAGACTGATATTGACATTTGAATGATCCTCGTAAATAATTTAAATGGTTTTTATATTATATTTTTGTCTGTGAACTCATAGCGAACCGCATTTTTGTTTGGTCTTTTTCGATTGATCCACATCCCACGCCTGACCAGACCAAGAAAATTAAGAAATACAATTCCCTAAATTTGTAATTAAACCAAAGAGCTCTGTTAGAGAAACGTGTGCAAGTACCATCATGTCAGCAAGTCATTGAAATTTTATTTAGATTTCTTCAAGTATCAAGTGATACAGTAAGTGAATTCAGAGTATTATATAATGTGACACGATGGCCGACTGTCCTATTTTTATTCTCAGCGACCGGTGGATACTTCCCTTGAAAGGTTTTTTTACTTTTACGGATTGTTACATCTCGTGCATTTTTAATACGTGAGAAAAGACCGCGTTCCATATGCAAAGCATTGTGAGAAGTTGATACATTAAGCTTTTATATTATGTGCACATTATTTTTCTAGAGACAATATAAACACGAATGTCACGGAAGAAAATAATTTATTTAANACTAATTAATTGGTAATTTGGAAACTAGTGACACAACTCAAATCTGCAAATTTATCAGAGGAGCTGTTTGAAAATTACAGCGATTGATTATGGATCTTTAACATAAGAAGATATAAACTATTCTCGATTATTTTTCTGCTTGCTCAATATTTTGGATTGGGCCAAAGCTACTTCTAATATAAAGAAATAAAAATAAAAGTGCTTGCGTACAAAGTACACATGTCAAAAGCGAAACTTCTTTGGCAAACTAATTTTTAAGTCTTGTTTATACTTATACAAACGAAGAACTTTAGATTTCCGAGACTTACGAGGGAGGGAAAAGGGAGATATGTAAGGAATTTAATTGTCATTAAAATATTAAAAGTGTCGATAATTAATACATATAATTTATTGAAATCTCAAATAACGAATTATAAATAAAAATGCCACGCATTTTTTGGCAAGATTTGAAATTATTAATTAAAATTTGCTTTTAATTCATAATTTAGAGAATTTATGAAATATTAATATTTTATGAAAAATAGAATTTTTAAAATGATTCAATGACGAGGGGCAAATTACAATGCCACATGTTATTTGTAAACATTAAAAAGAATTAGCATTAAAGACGGTGAACATCTTCGTAAAAAAATTACACTCATGCTCCTAAAGAAGTTTCGCTTCAAAAACTTTTGGATGAGATTTAAATGATGTTCATGTCCGGTAATTGTATTTGCTTTTGCATATCTACAACGTCATCGATATTGTATTTATATAGTTTATATAGTTACTGTTTTAGTTTGAAAATTCCAGCCGATAAATACAGTTTTTCCTATATTTCCATGGGACTAGTATAATTAAAGTTAAATCCATAGAACTATAAAACTATATGCATAGTCAAAATATGTAAACAAAATAAATGAAAGGCAATTAATGTTATTATTACGTTTTTATTTCACTTGTACTCACTTCTCGCGTGTAACAGAAACAAATATTCTTACAACCATAAAATACGAGGTTTTGGGTACATATATTTACATCCTAATTTGAGTTTGTTATGAATTAAATATTATTATTTGATATTCGGATAAAGGAGTTGGAACAAATAACGCGAACAACAGAAACATTACGGTATCTTTCTCCTACGTTAAACTCCATACCCAAATATGAAGAAATAATATTAGGAAAACAATTTACATAAAAAGCGAAATGTATCCCAAAGTTATAAATCTCCTTAATTTTTTGTTTTTACAATAATTATTATAAAGTGAGTTGCGATATTATCGCCCACCGACAATGTTTTTGAAGTCACCCAACACGTTTATCCAATGCGGGTTGACGGGCGACATATCCCAGAGTTTCCTCACAATGATTTCCAACAAAAAAAACAATTACGAATTCCAACAATTATGCCCAGGTTTTATAAAGAGAAGTAAGTGGTGCCAGTCCACGATTAAAAACCGTGATTCTTAACAAGAATCCACGTTAGCCTAACCATTGATCTATCATGGCTCCTACTTCTCTTCCCTGAAATACGAAATTAAAATACTGATCAAATTTTATAAAAATAATATACAGCAAAAGAATCGAAGCACAATTTTAATACAAGAAACAAAAAAAAACTTGTAATGCCATATTTTAGAGTGAAGAAGGTTTAGAAATCATTTGTCGACTTAAGGATATGCATTTTTAATGCCTCCACATAGATTTAAGAAATATGTTAAAAACGTCCTATTACAAAAAGCATATTTTGATATTGAAGATTAGTTAAGAGGCAAAGATTTGGACTTGCAGTTGCACATGAAAGCTAAACACATTGTAACGTACAAAAACAAGGTTTAAAGGAGTAACCGTTGAGTTTCTTGCCGGTTTCTTCTCAGCGGAATCGACTTACCGAACCGGTGGTAGATGTATTGCCAACGGACAGACTACTGACGATTCAAAAATGCTTTTTGAACCTACTTGTATAAAGAATATTTTGATTTTGATTTTGAATAGTTTTTTTTCTATATAACGATATCAGTCACTAGTGTGAACTTAATACTTAACTTTTAAAACGTCTAATATAGTTTTTTTCCCATAAATTCTCTACAGATGGTTAGATTAAATAATATAAGCTTCTTACAAAGAAATCAAAATAGAATCTTTGCACTAACTCGTATTTCTCGAAACAAATATTTCCTAGAAATGACATGGAAAACCTACGATAGAAATTCTATTTAACTTGTATATTTAAGATCAAAATAACTATTTTATAGCAAATTATTTTTACAAAAAGCTTATAATTGAATAATTAAATGAACCATATTGGTTGATGCAATTTATCTTTTACGTAATCAACAAAGTACTTATGTTTCTGAAGCTATTAAACCGATGTATTTTCTTTTAGAAAGATTTTCAATTACTAATTTTTTATACGTCAATAGTCATTATCAATTCAATGTAAATGAAGATCATTAAAGCATTTATGAATTCAATTTCAATTGCTAATTAAATGAAATCACGGAAATTACGTCGCTAAAAAAGTTCAGCGAACCTTATTACGTTGTCAACGGATTTTATTATGAGAACATTATTATTTTTGAAGCAATATGAGCTGTTAGATTTGTTTATTAAATACCTTTCGCGTTAAAAGCATAAGTTTACGAACTTTTCTTTACATTTCTTCGAAAATCAACGTTAGTTTCATTTGCTAAAAACCAATTATATATTTTCGAATCGTGCTACAAATACTCAAAACGGTATAACCACTTTTTTATATATAGTTACGTTTTTAGTTTTTTTAACTGAAAAAAATTAAAAGTGCGTGCTTACAAAGTACACATGTTAGAAGTAAATCTTTGGCAAGCTAGTTTTAAGTCTTGTTTATATTTATACCTAAAGTTTCCGAGACTAAAGGGAGGGGAAAAGGAAGATATGTTAGGAATATAATTGTCATTAAAATATTAAAAGTATCGAAAATTAATACAAATAATTTATTGCAATCTCAAATGACGAAATGTCACGTGTTTTTTGTCAATATTAGAAATTATTAATTAAATTTTGTATTTGAAATTAAAATTAAGAAAAGAGAATTTACGTAATATATTTATTTTATGAAAAAAGTATATATTAAATGACGAATGGCAAATTAAAAGGCCACAGTTTACTTGTAAATATTAAAACTACCTAACCTTCAAACTAATTAGTATAAAAGCGCTGCACATCTTCGTTACTCACGTGTTTCATCCGTAAAATTTTTATCCTCATGGAAGGCGGCTAAGGAAGTTTCACTTCAAAAACTTTTAATTTATTTATGGAGCATAACTTATGTATATAGTATAGTAATGACACATATATATATTGACGGCCTCAGTGGTACGAGTATTCGCTTTGCTAGCAGAGGTCCGGGATTCGATCCCCGGTAGGGCGAATTTAGGAAATTGCAAATTCTAATTTGTCTGAGTTTAGACTGGTGGGATGCTTTGGCCGTGGCTAGTTACCACCCTAACACCAAGGACGTACCGTCAAACAAGAAGAATTGTGTTCCCGTACGACGCTGTGTAGAAACCATAAGAGATAAATGGTGTCTTACCAGATTAGCGCGCTTTCATCTCAGTCTATATCATCACTTACCATCAAGTACAATTACAGTCAAGCGCTAACCTGTTAAAAATCTCTAAAAGTATTACGAACAAAACAAACCCGTATAGAATTTGAATTTGAACTTTTTTTGCATACCTTTGACTTGATGTGTGAACTGGTGAATGCATGACGAAAGCGTTACGAAAAGGGTGATCGGGCGGCGAATATAATAAATTTAAATATTTATAGAAAATTAATGTGTACATTGTAGTCGCTGTAAGTTTCAAAAAATCTAAAATAGGTTTTTTTATACCATTTTAATCGGGAAAAAATACTGCGTCGATTAGTCTACGTCCCATATTTTGAGGACAAAAAAAGCAGCTACATCAAACGTACTTCAAACGAAAGTTGTGTTTATTGCTGTAAGTCCACCAAAAAATTGTATTTTTAAATTATTATACAAAATTTAGACTAGTATTTAATTAGCTTTTTTGATCACGCCATTTTTGAGGTCAGCAAAATATAAATCAGATACTTACGCCGTCTGTTTTAAAATAGTTTTTGGCTCTGGTAAAAGCTTGGTTTTGAGGTTTTGATTTGCTCATGAAATACGATTTCTTACAGCGATATGTTTTACTTCAGTCGTGTGGTCTAAAGCACACTCATTTTTTAATAAAATCTACGTAATAAAATTTTAAAAAGGAAACCCACGCAAAATGTTTTTTACTGTTTGCCGTCACGAGCTTATAAACTCATAAATAATTAATTAGGCAATGAAATATACAACGTAACTAACGTAACAGATATGTATATTAATATGATATGCTACAAGCCTGCTGACTTAGCGCAAAATAATTATTTTTATTTATGCTGTCGTATAATAAAATGGGGACACTTATTTTTAATTACTACGGTTGAAGGTGAAAAGACATAAGAAGATAAAAAGAATAGCTCAATTTTACGTCTTTTGATACAACCTTTATTTTGCAATTTTTTTGGTATCGTTGGCATATAGGTTGACTTTCAAACGACTTTACATATGTCTACAGAAAATTAACTACTCATTTAAGGGTCACTGTACACATTTCTATGACATGCTCCCAAAAGACGTTCTAGACATTTCGCTTAATAAATTTAAAAAACTTAATAAAAAAAATCGTAAAATAATTTTAAAGATTACTTATATCATAAAAAAGCGTGAGAGTGAATGAATAGATTTTAATAAAATAATTTAATATTTAATTGTAACGATTATGGTAAAAAAAATACCCGACTGAGGATGTAGTGGACTCTTCTCAGAACAAGGCGCAAAGGAACCCTTATAACTTTAGATTGTAAGACGTTCTTTAAACCAGCAGTCTTATCTTGGATTTTTTACGTGTAAAAGCCTTTATTTGACGATTCAAAAGTGTAACTGTAAAGCTTGAAAAATAAATTCGAAATTGAGTTTGAACTGAAACAAAATATTATGTTCAAAGGATTTGCTATTTTATTTAAAAAATATCCTTAGCATTCTTAAATACATGAGACTTAAAAGTATATGTACAATAAACAATAATAGCTTAAACTAAAATGACAAGATCTAATAATGACTCAAAAGAATTAATTATTTTACATAACTAATGGGATTTATTAAAGTATATCAGCCTAACAATGTTTCCGCGTAGCGTCCTTATAGGTGGTTAACGCAAATTAATATTTACATTTATCTATACGTAAGTAGGATTACCATATAATCGGTTTACTAAATACCTTTATATATATACAAGGTGTTATGAAACCGCTTCCAAAAACGAAGACAGACGTTATTACTTATGCCTAGTCCTAGAACCTTTGATTATGGAACAGAAAAAAATCGATCCGGATTAAAAAATACCTATTTTCAAAACGTTTTATTAGCATTATTTACATTAGTGAGTCATCAAAAATAAATTACTTTACTAAAAACCTATCGTTTTATTTAGTTGTACTAACATGATGGTGCGTAAATATTGCAAATAAATTAAAAAAAATTTTTTTACATTAGGTTCGATTTTTTTCCATCCCATTATCGAAGGTGTCATTAGTACTATCGTCTCACTTCCTTTCTAACACATTGTATAATTTTTGTGTAACTGCGTAAGTAAAAGTACACCTTTTAAACAGCTAGACCAGTTACGATTATTTTTTTGTGTTTAGTCAAGTAGATTTAGGAATAATTAAAGATTTACGAATTTTCCATATTTACACGGGATCGGGACTTAGATGCAGCGACTAATAATGTATCTCCATTAAGTTATATAATATCGATACGATTGGCATTTATATATTCGCAGATTTACGTATAATAATTTGACTTTTCTTATATAAAAGTTAAGGCAAGTGGCAGCCCATTAACGTCCCACTGCTGGGTACAGCCCTCCTTATTCATAGGACAGAAAGTTTTAGAGCATACACCCACGACACTGGTCCACAGCGGGTTAGCAGGTTTTTCTCTTGTATTCGTTTTCAGAGAGAAAAGCATGAATTCATATAAAATGTGTGTTTCATAGTAAAAACAAAACAATTATTAAATCAAATATTAAATTATTTACCTGACACAATTTTATTTTAAATCGACATCTACCTGAAATTCATGAAAAACATATCCTAAGTTTGTTCGTTAAATGAAGCTGCTTAATAATTTGGAAAATATTTACTCATGAATTTCAACACAGTTTTCAAATAGCAAAATATATAGCTACCATTTCCTCCTATTTTAGCAATTATACACAAACTTGAACTCAACAAACTTAATCGATTAAAATATTGTTAACAAAATCTCAATTCTTTTCAACTTCACCCTAGTAACTATCACAGGATGTTTTGAGCTAAATTTTTATATTTTTAAACAATATCAAACCTCAATTTAATTTGTAATACTATAAAAATGATATACACTTTAACTATATGTATGCTATTAAACGATATCAATACCTAAAATGAAATTCTTTTGTTTTATCTTGTTAGGAAATTATTTTATCTTGTGAGATGTCTAGGAAAGATAATAACTTGTTTATTATTTAAGTTTATAAAAACAACTAATTTGCTAAAATGATGTGAAACGTAATAAATTTGTAAAATAATAAAAACACGTCGTGTAAATATATCATTGAAACTTTTCAACAAAATAAAACATATTGATATTTTAATATAAATAAACAGAGCAATAATTTCCTTGAAATTATCGCCACATAATGTATTGCGGGATGAAATGTTCGCTTTCCGTGGCCTGTATGCGGGACAAAAGTGCCTCGTTCTCCCCCGGTTAGATTCCTCACTTTTCCTCTCAATAACTTAACAAGGATTTGTTTATCTAAATGTCAAAGGCAAATAAATAACGAGACATTTATAGTTATTAATTGAACAGTCAATTCGAAATGGTCAAACTTTTCATCCCAGTGTAAGAAAAAAATTGTGTCGTGTCGAAAAATAGAGCATCTTGATCCACGGTTTTCAAAACCTCGCAGCCGAGAATGCCCTATTTTTCTCCCTACGTACGTAATATATTATTTCGCATTGCGGGTACAACGTATCATTAGTGAAATATAAATAAAACCAGTTGTAACAAATTCTTTAATAATATTTTTTTCCAGTTATGAGAATGGGGCGAGACTAATATTATCCTAATTTGAAAGGCCGCCGCTTCTATTATTCGAAAGTTATTATAGAAAATATTTACAAACATTTCTGTTAATATTCCAGATACCCAAACTGGAACGAATATTAAAACAACATTATAATTGGTCTTTAACAACGCAAGGGTCGACTCAGACTACAACGCCATTTGTATATTCAGGTTCCGGAAAAATATTATTTATATAATTATAAACAATATTATATCATGCATATCCTTTTAAGTAAAAAATATATTTAAATTTTTGAAAGGATTTGAGGAATTGATACAAATTGGATTATTTGGTATATATTAACTTGGTGTTAATCAGATCTCATCGTTTTATGAAAAATAATTACTGTTTAGTGGTTTATGTCTATAAATTCTCAAAAAACAAAATTGCAGTTAGAAATTGTTTCAATATTTTCAAGTACGAAAGAAAATGAATTTTAGAGATATTTATTAGCCCACATGTTATAATAATTAGCATGATCTGTTGCTATGGACAAAAACGTAATGCAAAGATTGTATTTTAAACGTGAAATACTCCGACTACATTGTATTTTACATAATTACTATAAAACGGAGTACAAATAAAGTCAAAACCAGATCTCTAGTTTTCTTTTAAGACACCAATAAGTATCTGTTGAAAGAAGATGTTGTCAATCCACATCATGGAATGTAAAACAGTAGGCAAAAAAGTTTTTTGAATCTTGCCAATGATTTTTCATAAAGTATATTGTAATTGCAATCCATAGAATATATTCCATGTTACGAATTCAAAATTTTTTAATTTATACGGCTCGAAGGACCAATTTCTCGTCTTCTTGTTGTACAGAACCTTAAAAGTAGTAAATCAGGCGCTGATTAGAATAGAACTGATTAGAAATAAATAAAAACCTGCAGTTTGAGCTACACCAGTACGATAAGAAAAACAGATATTTGTATTTTGCCTAAGATTATTTATAAATAATTGGAATTCATATAAGATATTCCATGTTTTGGATGCGCAACAACAATGAAGTCTTAAATATTAAAACTATTTTAAACTCAAACAAGCGGATAACAAAATACCTATAACAATAAACTTTAGTCATTTTTCATTATATTTATTATGGATACTGAAGTACACATTTATTATACAAGTTACGCGAATGATGATTTATTCTCTAAGCAATAATATAATATAGTTACAAAGTAACGATATGACCTCCGCGAAAACGCTTTGGCTGTTCTGAATCGGCCTTTAGCGAACACTCGTTTAATTTAGAGGGGTCCAAACAGATCTGGGGGCTCTCCATTTGAGCTTCAACTTTCATTAAATCCACGTAACTGCCTGTGTAAATTCATCGATAAATTCTATGATAATATATATACAGTGTTATTGACATATCCACGTATTCCCGTTAGCCATTACAGAATTGACTATTTGCGATAATTTTGATTCGTATATTGGACAGGCATACTGTATGTAGTATGAGTGGAATATTTTTGAATTATCGTATTTTTTAGATTTATCAACATAAGTCATGTCACTTCAAAAATTAATGAAAATAAAGGTATAATACGGACGAATACAATTATCAGTCCAAATTTTAAAATGCGAGACAAAAAACGATATTACTTTAATATTTTTTTGGGGTTACTATCTAACAAAATGCCATAAAAATAAAACCTTCATGGAACTTGGCTTGCAGATTATATAAATTATTTTTAGTTCCCCAAGAATGCACAATAACTAGGAATTTATTTCAAATTATATAAGCACATTTCATGATGACATACGGTTCTGAGACGTGGTCGCTGACTATGGGCCTCATGCGGAAGCTTAGAGTCGCTCAGCGTGCGATGGAGAGGGCTATGCTCGGAGTTTCTCTGCGTGATAGTATCAGAAATGAAGAGATCCATAGTAGAACCAGAGTCACCGACATATACCTATGAATCGCGAACCTGAAGTGGCAATAGGCGGGACACATAGTCCGAAGGACCGGTGGGCTTTGGGGGCCGAAGGTGCTGGAGTGGCGCCCCGCACCCGACGGCGCAGTGTAGGCAGACCCCCCACAATGTAGACCGATGATATAAAGAGGGTCGCCGATAGCCGCTGGAGCCAGGCGGCGCAAGATCGGACCTTGTGTACGTCATTACGTGAGACTTATGTCCAGCAGTGGACGTCCATCGGTTGAAGCGACAACGACGACGACGACGTCGACGAAGCACATTTCCCACAGAGTTATTGTTATACGAGTACACGTTTTGGTATCTCTCTGCCAGTAGGCCTAACATATTTTTAAAAAAACTACATCAAAAAGCATGTTATATGACTCCATACAGGACTTCTGGAATTTATTAAAACTCCCAACTTCATTTATATAAACTGTAGTTTGCTTATGGTTTGTAAGCGTATTTATTTGAGCAAAGTATGAAATTTGATTTTATTGTGCAATGCTTTAAGGTATTCAAATTTGATGCCCCTTAAAGATTTTACAGTCCGCCCTTTTCATAAACATCAAGAATACTAAGGATTAATAACAACCAATTTTAAAATACAAAAATATTTTTTTACGTCGATGTAATTGTGGATGTATCTAGAAATTATGTCGTGTCTCATCATCAGAACGTTCGAAAGTAAATAAAAAGGTTTTTTTTATTAAAATTATTGATGATCGACTCAAAATGTCATTTTATACAAAGCCGGTTTGCAAATATAATTTAAATTTAATCTTGTTTGACCTTCAGATATACTGTTCCAAACCAGAATTGACGATATGTCGTATAGGCTCGATATGTAGACAACAGAATTGAATTCTGGACAGATACATTTAAAATTTTCTTTTTTATTTCGGTGAAACGAAAACAGGAAAATGGAATACCGCAACAGCTCCTTCTCAGAAATCAAATAAAAGTAAAAAAAATGGGTAAAATGAAGGAAACCAAATGTTTTAGTTATCATGAAAAGAACCTTCATCCAAATGTCTATATTCGTATAATCTTAGGTTCGCTACTGAGGTTATTATTATTAAAATTAAAACCATCTATAACCGAAGAACTGACACAATCTAGCTACATTATTTACAGTTCCACTAACAACTCCGTCCACTAAGTATCAAAGGTTTAAAAGGCCTAGAATCCAGAACCGTGAAGCCAGAAAACTGTATAATATAAAGTATATAACGTACTGGCAACGCACGTTTCCGGTCAATTTCTATATTTAAAACTATCCTCCTAAATAGCTTTACGTTAGAACAAAATTGCCATAGTAATAGGATATTGCTCCAATGATGGGGATTATCAATAAACTGCGATCTGTTGTCGTCGCTTTGCCTGCCAAACTGCATTCCTGGCCTCGATATTCGAAGCAAAAGTTCTGTAAATATAAAAAATATATTATTCTTAAGACAAAACGCGTTTCGGTCTAATATATAGCTTTAAAACCGAAGGCCGTCTGGCACCACAGTTGTTACGTCTGTCATCTGGTTTTATTAATTGAATTCCAATATGTATCTAACTAATTTGTAAAATTTTAACGGTATCTATAATGTATATTGAAAAGTTTTTTAATCAGACCTTAATAATATGACGGAGAAAAAGAGAAAGTGTGGAAAAACATACTCTTTGTTCGAACCGTTCTTTTACTTACGAATACCTTTAAACTTTGATTTTTTAAATATTTTTTTGGCTTCGCAACTATGTATGTATACAATTAACTCATTAGATTTAGCACGAATAAGTTAAAATAAATTATGACACCACGCGCTATTTCAATAATGATTACTTGTACTTATCAGCAAATAAAATGGCGTTAATCAATTGTGAGTTACGACGTAATGGACACTTAAATATATTCAACAGTCAATGCATTATAAAAGAAAACAAAATTGAACTATACGTCAATATTAGCAGGCCTAATAATCCCTAGTGTAAACACATAAATGGAAGTAGCAATAAGATTATATTTCAAATGAATAGTTTTACCTTAATGATATTGGAAGCCATCCGTTTGAGGAATGCACTTGTGAACAAAGCGGCTTCATCTCCGCACGACCTCTGAACTGTCTGCTCAGAACACAGCAAGTACTCTTGAAATGAACTGGAAGAGAAATGTTTATTTAATAGAACGTTCTAGAAAGGAAACAACACTATTTTATTCAGTTCTCACTAGTAGTTCGCAGTCTCTTTCTCTAGTTTAGTTCATACACTCCCAACAGTGCCATAAATCGAAAGCTCACTTAAGAGGTTAAAACCTTCTACGTAATAAGTACAAGAAGTCCAGTCTAGACGGCGTAGGAATTAATTGCATCCGATTATATTTGCTAAGTATTTGTTGTACATTACTAAATATTTACATTATTTTTAAATATCGCTTACTAAATATTTAAAAAGATATTGTTCATCAACTTACTGTGACTTGCGAAGGTTACTCAATTAGTAATAATATTATCACATTTAAAGTCTACCCAGACGAAATTGCGAGCAATAGCTAGGTAATTATAAATTCTAAACGACACTTCACATTTACATCCGTAACCGCATTAGCGAAAACTTTGTGGGCCATTTTATATTTTTTCATTTAAATTTCCTGCATTAAAACTATGTTACATGTAGGTAGGCTGACGTTACTGTGCTTTAGTGGTATATTCAACGATGTGCATTTCTGTTAACCGGAACTCTTAAATAATACTCCTATACATATACATCGACCTTTGCTATGGGAATAAGCTGACCGCTATCCTCCTAAAACTATTCTATCTCTGAAGTTAGATAAAAGTTCCGTTAACATAAAAATTTACCTATAAAGACACTAGCAATGCTCCGCGTAGATACCCATCTTGTGGCAGTGGAAAGTCTACTGATTCGGACTATAGGTTTAATTTCGTTAACGTAAAAGTTTTATTTCAATTATTTTCTTTCAGATTATAAGATACACTTACATTCAAAATCTAATCAATATACAGATTTTACAACGAATATAGGTATATATAATTAATACATTTTTAAATTCGTAACATAATTTACGTAGAATGTCCGACATTAGTAAGTTTAAAAATACTGTACAGGTTTTAAAAGATTTTTTTAAATCGGTCGAGTAATTTTTAGTTTGAATATAAAATTTTAAAAAAATATTCAAAATGCAAACTTTCTTCTATAATATTAGAGAAATGATTTAGTTGTAATACTTTATTGTCTCAGAACTTCCCTTTACACAACATTTGAGGTAGTTTTGTTTTGTTCTGGAGTTCGACTCGTGATACAATATTTTCTTATTGAAACGTACAAGTATTTTACAGGTATTGTAGCGATCTTTAATGAAATATCATTTAATAGGATAAGGATTAATATAGAGGTATGAATAATATGATTTGATTATTGTCGGCATTTTTATTAATTTTTAATATGCAAAAAAGTAATTACAGTGGCATAACTGCAGTAGATGGACTTATGGTATCACGGACTTTTTATAGATATGATTACGTTCTATAATATTATAGAACATTTTAATGTACTATAGTTTTGGCAGTGCACGCGATTAAAGATTTTTTGTTTCACACCTCGGGTAACATTAATGCATTTTTCCAAGGGATCTCTATATTGTTTTGAGAAAGTAAAATAGCCTACATCACTCAATTACTGCAGCTTCCTAATGGTGAAAAAAATTTTGAAATCAGTCTCGTATTTTTGTTTGAAAATGTAACAAACATACATACATTCAAAGACACAAATGTTCCCTCTTTATAATTTTAGTTTAAATAAGATATTATATGACATAAATCTTTTCACAAATTTCGCGTTTGACATGTGCGTTATTTTGAAACTTACACATTTTTGTAATAGAACCATAATTGACTGCTTTATAAACTTTAAGGGCCTCGTTACAAAAAGAGGTGTAGACCAAAACTAACTAGTTCGCTATTTCAATTTAGATCTTCGTTTTCATATTGCTTTTGTTAAAAAAAATAAATTAAACCATCACTATATGAGTCGCAATCGTTTATTATAGAAGGGCAACAAATATAATGATCATATTGGTGGCTATTGGAGAACCCTGGGCTACCCCATACTTTACTCACAGAGTAAATTTATTCGGCGTCGTTGTGTATAAGATCAGGGGCAGTCAACTAGCAGTCTGCGAGCCGCAGGTTTACGATTTACTTCACAGAATCGATTTATTCTGGGTCGTTATTTAATAAATTAGAGGTAGCCA
The DNA here is from genome assembly GCA_015832385.1 of Elymnias hypermnestra. Classification (NCBI taxonomy): domain Eukaryota; kingdom Metazoa; phylum Arthropoda; class Insecta; order Lepidoptera; family Nymphalidae; genus Elymnias; species Elymnias hypermnestra. The sequence continues at coordinate 988,269 of JACTOM010000010.1, read as the reverse complement.
AATAGGGGTCTGCATGCCGCATACGGCCTGTAAACCACTACGGTGTGGTCCGCAGGCATACGAATAAATGTAACGCAAAAATTGATTTTTGTGTCCTATAAGAAAAGGTTGCCGACACATGTATTAGATCAACCGTTCCAAACCAAGCCAACGTCAAAAGAGGTCGTGAATTACATGAATGTTCCCAAAACTTTAGACCGGCAGTAAACAAGGGGGTGTACGGGTTTAAAGTTAGACCTGCAAACAAGCTGCGATTGAATGCATTTGCTTAATTCATGATAAGAAAAAACTTAGTCCTTGGTTTAAAATGTATAAAGGTTTAAAGTTTATGAAGGCCCTTAAAGTTTATAAAGGGCTGATAAAACACCTTAGTCCTTTCAACTGACAATGCATTAGCTTTTTTATTGATCCTACGAATGTCTTGGGCGTTGGGATAAACTTAAAATCTGCTTTATTTCTACAAAATTGGGATTGGTACGAAATTTACTTTGACTTTATCACTATGTACCGATTTCTTCCAGACAACGTATTGTTGAAAGGTTGTGAGCTATAACGTAATGTACAGACATAAAATTTATATAATAAATATAAAGCTATAAATATATACGTTTAAAAAACATACATAGGTATCTTCATAGAATAGCAAGTTGTTCCAGAAATTAATTGTTTTTTCGTTTTTTTTTTAAACATTCTTTTTATTAAAGTCACCTCTAAAAGCTCGTCATAATTCTGTACGTAGGTAAGAAATGTACCTACGGTTTGGAATGCCGATTATACTAAGAAGAAAGCGACAAGGAACTCATTGGATACTTGTGTAAAAACGAAAATTAATCCATTTAATTTCAGATTGTGAGGGGTTTACGGATCTAAAACCAGATCAACGAAATTAAAGGAGTTTTTGTGGTTTTATGACACCACGATGCAAGTGAAACTTATTAAAATTTGCATGAATGAGTGAGAATATATATGCCTGTTAGGGTGTTGTCATACTGGCCTTGCCTGTTATGCGACATGCGATGATGTACGGAAAAGTTTGAGGCGATGTAATAAAAAATTTCACTTTTATATTTTGATAACTTTCCCAAAGATACCATCTAATTACGCTATTTGAATTCCACTAAGTTTAGTGGAATCTTGCATAGCGCAAAACTGAAATTAGTATTCTACGTATACCGGTGCAAATGATTTCACATTCTTTTATTTTGCCGTTCACACGTTTCACAGCGTTTCGCTCGCTTTTTTTTCACGGAAAATAGTATTGTTTTTGTTTATCTTTTCATAGAGCAACTGCATGGCCAGCGATGTATAATTCCTGTGATACTGCATGAATAATATTTTTTAATATACAATACGTCGCACTTTGAAACCCTGTGTTTATCTTTTGTTTTAAGCTTGAACAGGCAACATGGATCTACACGTATTTTTGCTATATAATTGCGGCAATGAAAGCGTAAGGGATACGACAAATTGTTTGTAAACCTAGTCCGGATAAACAGTCAGTATTACGCCTGCATTTAATGTAAACACAATTTTCTATTGCTCTATTAAACGATAAAAAGAAATTACATCAAATTTCTGACTAGAAAGCTTGGATCGTATATATAATACAGTAGCAATAAAAATATGCTGCCGTAAGAAGGCAATTTAAAAAAGGTTTTATTGATTTATTAACTATACTAGGAAAATTATTTCTACTTCATGAAAGCGAAAACTTTGTTTATCCATATTTTTGAATAAATTATATCTAGTTTCGATTTCTAGTTTGAAAGAATTGTTAATGAAATTAAAAGTGCCTGCGTACAAAGTACACATGTCAGAAGGGAAACTTCTTTGGCAAACTAATTTTGAAGCCTTATCTATATTTATACAACTCTAAATCTTTATATTTCCGAGACTTAAAGAGCGAGAAAAAAGGAAGATATGTTAGGAATTCCATTTAAGTGTCTTTAAAATATTAAGTGTCGAAAAATTAAATTTTGTTTTTGAATTAAAAATTTAGAAAAGAGAATTTATGAAATATTCTTATTTTATATTTTATGAAACGTAATATATTAAATTATTAAATGACGAATGGCAAATTGAAATGACACGTGTTATTTGTAAATATTTAAACTACCTAACCTTCAAACGAATTAGCATAAAAAACGCTGCACATCTTCGTGACGCTAATCACGCGTTTCATCTGTAAAAATTGTACTCTCATGCGCCTAAAGAAGTTTCATTTCAAATATTATCTTGTTCGTACAATCGACGATCTTGGATTGTTATAAAAGGCACTAAAATACATAAAATTTTAATACAATAGAGTTCGTAATGATGTAACAGAAAATGGACAAGTATTTTTTACTAATTTAATTACAGCACAGTAAATTGTGCGGATAATGAAGTCATTAACACGACGAGGAAAAATCTTAAGTGCGCCTCTTAATCCGACGATATTCAGCCTGAATATAAAACAGCCCTGTTCTGGACTAGTCGACGCCCGTGACTACTGTTTTTACTTATTAAATCTCACGAGATATGAAGGTAAGCGATATTTGTAGTTTTAAGAGTATTTCATTGTCATTTTTAGAAAGATGGCTTCTTTAGAAAAAATATATGAAGTAAAATTTGACAATCTGAGAGAATATTTAAAAACTAATGCATTTTTCAAAATTTGTGAATCAATAAATCCTACAAAATCAATATATTATAATGCAAATCAATAACGGTAACTTAGTTTTATAGAAAATAAAAATATGAGAAAACATTCTATGAGAGTGGATATCCTGTTTTATTTGAATATGACAGGATTTATGCATAACTTATGCATTAGACATAAATTGTATGTAAAATATATTAGAATAGTATTTATTAACAGATAATACATACATAGCATCGCGCCTCATTCCCAAAGGGGTTGGCAGAAACCACGTCCTTCCACTTGCCACGATCCTCGCACATCTCCTTCGCTTCTTTCTCTCATTAAGCCTTTCATACAACTACGTCGGTGTAGAGTATTCTAGACCTGGCCCTTATTTAAAATGTCCTGGATTTGGTCCAAGAACGTTAGCCTTGGTCTTCCCCTTCCACCTTTCCCATTCGATCTTGACTCATAAATTCTTTTTGTCAGTCATTTCATTCATTCTCTCTATGTGCCCAAACCATCTAAGCATACCTTTCTAAATTTTAGTCACAACATCTTTTATACCACAACATTCTCTTATCCCACTACTTCTTACTTAGTCACTCAGTTTCAATCCACTTCTATTTCTCAACGCTCTCATCTCTACCGCTACATTTTACTTTTTTGCTTCATCTGCCAAATCCAACTTTCACTGCCATACATAACTGTTGGCACCAACACTCCTCCATGCAAAGCCAGTCTGACCCTTTGAGATACACTCTGGCTATTCATAAAAGGCGCTATATGATATATAATTTTTTTTAATGTTCGTCACAAATGTGTATACTATTTTAAATAATGCATAAAGACTTAAGAACAATTCATAATTTTTGAAATAGCCTCGCTAACTATCAGAGAGATCATTTCCGTATTCTCAACTCAATGTAACCTTAATATAACGTTTCTTTTGTGGATGTAACGAAATTTTCAATATCCCTCGGACTACACCAAAAAGCTTGAGCTTACCTTAAAATTACAAATTACGATTTTTTTAATCACAACAAGATGTAGACAATATATTAAAAGCAATAAAAATATCTTAACGTAACGTATCCTATCAATTATTTCTACTTGATTCACAGTTAAATAGTAATTGGGATCCAAAAAGGTTCAGACTCGTCAAATTCTACGCAAAACAACCAATACAGTTTGATACTAAGTAGCTAGTTTTTTTTTACTTTGTTAAAACGTTCCCTTTACTTTTATTTCACTTATGCTCTGTACTATAGTGAATTTGAATTGAAAAAAATATGATTTTTTATTAGTTAAAAGATAAAAGCGTGCCAGTGAATGAGATGCTTTAAACTAAATCAAATAAAATACAGTAATATTGTACTAATAAAAACAGGACACCCGCATGAGTTTGTCGTGGTTTCTTCTCAGAACAGGATGCGTAGGAACTCTCGTAACTCGTATTTTAAATCTTTCTTTAACATCATCATCAATTGTACATCGGGAATATTATGTGGGGAAAAAACGATTTATAAGTTCATTAAAAGCAAATTTTTAAAAGTTTGATAGTATAGCGAATATTGTAACAATACATTTGGTATCGCGACGTCTCCATTTATGACTGACATTTGTCTCCATTTACCCTCAACCACGCATCTCACTTAAGATACCCGAGTGAATAATGCGGATCGAGTGACGAATGAACCACATCTCTTTTCAATGTACATAGTATATGATACTTAAATAACATATTGCCAACATTTGCGCCCAGGCGTGACATATGAAACTCGTTATTTTATAGTCAACTTCAGTGATAGCTGCAAATAATGCATTTGGCAATATATAAAATACAATATTTCACAGTGAAATCTATCCATTCCTTATAACCAATTCAATTTTTTCGTAGTTGGTTGGTATTCAGTTCTAGTTCAATTCCTACTACTAGTTTACCTTATATGTTGTACAAATTATATTATTCCTTATTAATGTATTTTTATTTATTTATGCACCTCTTAAACTAACTTAGAAATAAAAATTAAAACTAGTACGCAAAGGACACCTTATCCCTTTAAAGAGATCTCTTCCAGGAACCCTGAAAGTGGGAGAATTTAATAGGCATGTGGTATAGCTGCGAAATCTACGAACAACATAATAATGCTTTATATAATTACATTTACTTAAACAATTACTTTATACATATCCGTTCAATTTCAAATACATTTTTCTTACTTCCAAGTTGATGATTTTTGGTGTTAATATGTAATAATAAGAAATATTTAATTCAATAATTAATGTCCATTGAGCAGTGTCATGTAACAGTTCACGTTAAAGGATAAAGAGTTTCTTTCAATATATTGTTTAAAAAGTTTTTGAAGAGAAACTTTAAAACTTTTACGGAGGAAACGCGTGATTAGCGTCACGAAGTTGTGCAGGGTTTTTTATGCTAATTAGTTTGAGGTGTAGGTAGTTTTAATATTTACAAATAACATGTGGCGTTTTAATTTTCCACTCGTCATTTAATAATTTAATATACTATTTTTCATAAAATATGAAATAAATATATTTAATAAATTCTGTTTTCTAAATTTAAATTTAATTAATAATTTCTAACATTGACAAAAACACGTGACACTGCTGGGCACATGCTTCCTCACTCATTGGAGAGAGGGCTTTTTAGAGTATAGACCCACTACGCTGCTCCAGTGCGGATTGGCAGGCATAGTACACAAGTGCACTCTCTATTCCTTCACTCTCATAGTCCGATGTGACGGGGTTTTCAGTATACATATAAACAATATGAAATTTTCTATATACATGTATATTTTTTATAAATCGCTTCAAATGGAAAATATAATAAAATTTATTTTTAGTTTTGGTTAAATTTTATCAACGGAGGACCTAATTATATCAAAGTTAATGATAGTAGGTACGAAACAGTACTTATTGAAATTAAATTGATGGAAATTGATCTGTCAAGAAAAGGAGCATGCCTAAGAGTTCCAGTGAAGCCCTCGAAAGAGCGGGATTCATAAATTGAATAGCAATCTTGAATTAATTCTTCAATAAATCGAAAGTCTGCTCAGTTAATTAATTTTATCAAAGTAAATTAAAAACTTTATTCCCTGTATAGAAATTATTCTTGTGGAAATAATTCTGGTAGGGTTTGTTTTTTCAGGTCAGGGAAGATCAGTGTTAATATATATAATTGTTATACTTTTTCGTGATTCTCCATATGGTTGAAAATAAATTGGAGATTAGTTACATAGCCAAACATTTAAACATAAAATATCTTATTAGCCTAAGAAAACGTGGTATCCCGCCTAAGATCTCTTCTTCTTATGCATTTTATATTAATCCATAACCCCTAGGATTGATGGGATAAAATTTAAAAGCTTCGCTCTACATGTGCTAACATTGGCTGGAAGCAACTTTGAAATTAGGTTCGGCGTTACTAAGCCGCAGGTAACAGGCATTAAAGATGTTTGAAATTGCTTGTTACTTATATTAAAGCTTATTTTTAGATATTTACTTTGAAATAATCTACAGGAATATTTCACAATTACACTGAGAATAACAGACCAACGGTGATCGCTCTTTGCCTTGCAGAAAAGGAGTAATTTTACATAACTCATATCACCTCTACAGTGAGGATCGTTTAATTGGCAATTAACATATTTATAAGTAGTCTTGATTGCTCTAGTCACATTTTTATAAGCCATAACTGATAATAGATTTCAATTGCTACTTCATATATTGTCTTATTGGTATCACAAGTGTTTTTAAGCATATTTAATGGAATTATTTATAAGATAATGTTTTATAACACAATAAAGTTATTATATATCACAGATACTACATCAAGAACAATATTATAACTACAAATGAATAAGATTTTTACGGTAGATTTTTTAGAAACGGTTACATTTCCAGGCTTTACTGTAGGTTTGTTTGTTAGAATTTGCATCAATAAAATTTAACTTCTAACGAACAGACCGACGTCCTTACTATGTTAATCTAAACGGATGGTTCGAACTTTTAATTATTCATTATATGGTGAATAGATATAATTTAAGGTACCAGATAGCGTGGACTTAACATTTTGAAATATATTAATTTATATACGTAAGTGGCAATTGTACCTGCACAATACTCCACTGCAAACCCAAATAGATAATAGTTCAAATATAACCATAGTAAAATTGATATGGTATATTCCATTTTCATTTGGTAATTCCCCTGTCCGTTAAATATTCAATTAATGCTGTCAAGAGTATTGCTCAGAAATGGAAATATATATAATATTATTCTTGGAAGTTAGGACACAGTCAGCTTTATTTATACTTACCAACATACTGTTCTTAAATAGTCTTCAAGGTTTGCTGCTGCGTTGGTGTTGTCTGTATTATATTGGTCTTTTTTTTGGTGACTACTTATTGCTGACAGGGTACTTTCGTATGTCTTACTGCACACTTCATATTCTGACCTCACTATCTTCACACAGGTTGCATGCCTCAAGTATTCATCCTGATATTTTCCTCGGGTACATAACTCTTGTACAACATCAGTTATGCCAGCGTATATCTTTCTAAACATCACCTGTTCGCTTTTCTCCATACAAACTTCTGTGTAGTTGTCGATACAGTTTATACCAACCCGAAGCTCACTGGAACAAAATTAATTAATTATAACATCTTACGTTGCAGTTAAGGCCGTTGTTTAGGAACTTCTTAGATAGGAAAATGCATGTTAATGAACAAAGCGGGATGGACTATAAAGGGTAAATAATTAGATAATATTTTATTAGAGTCTATTCAGTTCAGTTGTATTAGACCGACGAGCATTTTATAAGAATAAGATTTACTTTATAAGAAATCAAAATTAGCTAGAAACTATATTCCACATCATAATAAATTAGCTGTTACGACTATATATACGGCAGCGTGCAAAATATGGACATGAAATATTTACATATAAGTAAAAGTATTAAATAAAGATAGAGTATACATGCACATATCCAACAATCAAAATAACTAACCCCTTTGATCTTTCTATTCAACTAAGTGCCTCATTGCCTATTCAAAGATCTAATCAAGCGACGAACGAAGTTAGTCAGATGAACAACTAGCTCCAAATTGGTATTTACCGCAAACATGAACACTAATTTAAGATGAACCAAGAGATGAGCTAACGAAATAACATGTGCCGCTTTAGAGGTGTATTATATTGTGGTCGAAAACTGCTTAACCAAAGACTTTTACTTTCGCTAGGCCCTGGATTCGATTAATGACAGGGCAAGTTTAGGAAATTGTCTTTTCTAAGTTGAATAAAATAGCGTTTTAGTGCGATGCAGTGTAGAAATCCAGGTAAATTATTATAGTCTTAAAAGTTACTATCAGATGAGAACACAGTCAAGCGGTAAAAAATGCTCTATCAATATAGATTCAGCATTTTCAATATAACTATTAAGCTCAAAATAGCTTTTGTTCAGAATTCCTAAAATGCTGAAAGCCCTTTGAAAGCCATTAGGAATTTTAGAGTGTATTGTACGCACACAAACAATGTGAAATAATGTTTATATATTTTTTAATGTTGTCCCAACCCCCTCAAATGGAAAAAATGCAGTTATAGTAATTTGAAAACACGAAACCCATATTTATGTAAAGTTTTTTTATATTACGCTACCGTAAAGTCGTGCAAATATTCCAATATTATTTTTACTTACATGCAACTTTTATCCAGTTCTTCTCTTGTTAATGCAAAGGAAATTTCTGGTGAACTGAGAACTGGTAACGCCATTGAACACCGCTGCAGTAAATCTTCTTCTTTATTACATTTTTCTTTCAGTGCATCTGCGGGCAAATGTTATCATTAGATTTATTTATCGGTTCATTTTACACGGGATTTTCACTGTCTATATTTATCTTGTTGTAATTTTCACTCGGTAATGAAATAAATGCTCTTTTATACATCTACTCAAGTTCAGATGCGTTTTATACTTGTAGTGGATGACATTTAATTTTAGTATAGTTTATTCCAATTTTAATTTGTTAATTATTTTGAAATTTTATTACTTTTGTAGTCAGGGACATCTGGCATTCCAAAGATATAAGGGCTGTACCTTTATACCTTAAAAGCTATATAAGCTAGATAAATAAAAAATATTGTGTGAGATTAATAAATAAAACTCTTGCTCTTAATAGCGATCTCCCCTAGGAAAGGTAAAAAAAAACATATGTAAACATTTTACACTTATAAAAGAGAAGTAAAACAAAAAGAAAATTCTGTTTTTGCCGCACAGAGCGATAATGATCTAACATAATACAGAGTGCGGTAACGATCCCCAAGCGCCGCTCGTACAGTGGTTTGGTTTTCGTATTTCCAAGATATATTATATAAATGGAAAAGATTTCAATTTTAGATTTAAACTGTATTTTTAGCGTTATAAATATTAAATAGTATTTCAATATTTTTAAAAATTTATGTTACAGATATGAGATAAAAATTACGTTATTGGACGCACCATTGTTGAATAGTTTTTGTGCTGCAAAAAGATTAAAATATCTATTAAAATTTGTTATAATAAAAATACATACTAAGATTTATTTTAGAATCAACATTACGTTAAGCTGAATGCATGTTAAAATCCAAATTTATTGATATGCGTGTAATGCATAATATATTAGTTATATGGATTCCTTTTAAAAATCAATAAAAACACAGAAAAGTTGTAGTATTTTTACTTTCGTAACAATTATTACTGTGGTCATAGTTATATTATATATGCTTGCCGTATTTGTGGGGCTGCTGTCGACACTACGCACCACACAGTAGCGAACTGTCAGACTTGGGGACCCCAGTGTCACATCTTGAAATTGCTTTTTGGGAGTGACCTTCACTTCACATCGTGGGCGCTATAATTGGCGATGAGTCAGGATGGAGAGCATTAACGTCCTTCTGCGAGGCTGTCATCTTGCAGAAGGAGTCACTAAACAGGCAAAGGTAGGTTATGGCAGCTGCTACTCCCTCTCGCCGGAGGAGGGGAGCGCTAGAAGGGGTAATTTTGCTCGCCTGCTTTCCCTCAACTAAACCAAACCCTTAAGTCGGATTCATCCGGGGCGCCAGAGCTGAATACGTCAGCGGACATCTGGACCCCAACACCATGATGAAGAGGGTTTCGCTGGGTTTTAGTGGGTATCCTGGTACGACCAGCGAGTCCCACACTCCCGGATGTAAGTTTACACTTCATCCGGCGTGCATGAAGAATTTCCCAGCGAAAAAAAAGTAGTTATATAATTGTTTGTACACCAATATGCAACAGTGGTCCTCTCAGCTAAATAGTTGAAATTTTAAGTTTTTTTGAAAAGCAAACACGTAGGAACCCGCAAATCCAATATCAAGAAAAACTTTTAATAAAAACAAAATACATATAACTTCCCTATGTATCGAGTAGATTTATCATTTTTAGAAAGTAATTGTATATTTTGTTGCTAAATAGATTGACTTTAGGGGCATTATCCTAATTTTGTTGAAATGATTTCCCGGGTTAAACGTCAATCAAATCAATCAATCAAATCAATCAAAAATATCTTTATTCAAGTAGACATATTACAGCACTTTTGAATCGTCAAATTATTATTTTTTTTCACACTCTGATTCTAATATACGTCTGATGATGGTACTCAAGATCGGCTTAAAATCTAAAGTTACGAAGATTCCTTCGCACCCTGATCCCACAACAAACTCAGTCGGGTATTTTTTTTTACCATCATCATTACAATAACATATTAGTTTACTTTATTTTAATTAAAATTAGAGCAATTCGTTCACTCCCAGGCGTTTCTATCGTATAGGTAATCTTGCAACTTATAATACGATTTTTCTATCAACTTTCTTTTAACAAAGACTTTGAATTTATTAATTGACATCTTTAGAACGTCTTGTGGGAGTTTATTATAGAAACGTATACAGTTACCCTTAAATGAGTTGTTAATCTTATGCAGCCTACTAGAATTTATAACAAGTTTGTTTTGGTTTCGTAAGTTATATGATGTACATTCACTCTTTTTATTAAAAGAGTCAATGTTTTTATATACATAAAACAAGTTTTCTAATATATATACGCAGTGAACTGTCATCTTCGATACGTAGAATTAGACTTAATAGCCACTCGGGTTGATTCTTATTCATTTTTTTTTCTATTTATTAAACCTCCGTCCAGACATGATAATAACTATCGGGTCCGCTAGTATACTGTAACACGATCGCAATTTCAATATACGAGTATTATCATGAGTTAATCATGTCTGCTACGTTACAAAGCTTGCATAATGTTGGATTTAGATATAAAACGAAACTTATTGTTCCTTTTACTATCAATAGAACAAATATTAGAAAATTTTTATGTAAAATATAAAGATAATATCTCTTTAAATTTGTCTTCTGCAAATGTTTTAAGATACTCGTTGTACTAGAAAAGCATTATGAAAAATTAGTTGCGAAAACGGAAGTATTGTTTGAACTCGTATACACTTATTCTTATATAGTCAAATAAGTTGAAAAATGAAGATCGGAAACATATCGACGCTGGACATATTGACTTTTGTGGCTTCATCCCAAAGTTTTATTAAAAGAATATTCTTTGTCTTACTACGTATTTGTTTTCCAGTATCAATATATATGAACGAACGCATTATATAACAGCCTTCACGTGTTATCTTACTACGCTACATTCACAGGTCATTAAGAACTAGTTGTTTGAGGTGCGCATGCACATATTCTTAGTATTGGAATATTTTACTCAGTCTTTATATTATTTGTTACAATATGATAATAGCTCATTTTTACAAGTTGCACCTAGGTATAAACCCTTGAGGTTAGAAAAGTAAGGTTGTCAGTTTTAAAATAATATTTTACATTTTTTTCTCTTTTAAAAAAAAAGTTATTGGTAATATTTAACTAATAGGATATTTTTTTACAAGTATTCGGTTTTAAATAATTTGTATGCGCATGAGAGCATGTAGGTATATTAGGCAGAAATTATGTGTATAATCGCTAGCCGAACCGATAACAGTCCCTGCAAATAGTAAATGTCAATAATAAAACGAATAACTTCAATAAACTTGTGTGAAAAATTGTGTGAATTCAAGAAATCCATTTTAATTTAATTACTTCATTCCAAATTACTTGTTTTAATATGGATAGCTGTAAGAGTTAGGTAGGTAAAATGTCATTGGTTCATTCTATTCGTAGTCATCAATTGTTTACAGATTCCATATCATACAAATAAATAATATAAATTTTAAATTAAAATCGATTGAAAATATACACGCAAAATGGAAAACTATTTAATAAATGCGGATAATTTTGTCAGTAAAACTTAATCTAGTATAAAGTCCTTTTATTTAATTAAAGAATATGTCAAACGCATTTGAAGAGTTCAAAATACTATACTGTCCTTTCACTTAATATTATATACATGGCATTGGCCTCAAAACTGTCCAGAAGAGAACCTGTTTATTATTATCAGTGCTATTAAAAACGCCATACATTCCAACGACGTGGTGGGGAGACAAGCCCACGTCGTCCGTCCGTTCTATTGGCTGGCAAACATCGTATGATGTTTTAATATGTGTGTCTTATGCGTATTGCACAAACACACGTATTGCATTCTTGAATCTTGATGCCGTAGATCGGATACTAATTTAGACTTCGGTCAGTAATTCATTTCAAATGATTGAATTGATCTCATGGATGCCTTAGAAAAACACGCCTTTTGCCTTGAGACCACATTAAGTTTCCATTCATTTGTTTATTAAGCCGTAATGTTAGCTCAAGGAAATATCAGTTATAATTTGTAATGCTATATAATTAGAATTAAAAACAATACGAGTGTATCGAAGTATTTTTTTACACCTACAGGCAAATTCTAGATATTAATAGTTTCCAAATTAGTATTGGTCTCACAAAATTATGACTAATGCTGAACGATTTGTTTTGCCTTACTAGTTTAAATGAATATTAAGATATTTAGGTATACCTTAACGTGTTCCCATGAAAATTAGATTGCAATATCACTAATTATTAAATAAACACATTTACTTTACGACGGTGCATTATACATTAGTAAGTTATATAAACTACATACTAAGAAATAATTAATACATTATTTATGACGAAGCGCCATGAGATTTTCTACATTCATTCTATTTGTAAATTTGAGCCAAGATAAAAAATATCCATACAACAAAAGGGATGCAGAATCTGCTGTTTTTTAATATTATATAGTATTTACGTAACACATGCACTGATTCCTAAGCATAAATATATATATATATATATATGGCGTACTTATTATCAGTTTCAAGTTATACATTATCAATAAATTTTACATAGACCGCTTAATCGGAAAAACAGACGCCGCGAAACATTAAAGCAGTTTTATCGGCAAAGTTATATTTTGTCCATCCTTTCTTTTTTATTGTCCACATATTCCACTATAACTTATTAATCTCTGCAATAAAATCCTCCTTTAAAATTTTTTTACACAAATATGACGATTCAAATGTTCTGAATCTATCCCTAGGTTTTTTTCCATCATCAGTGACGCAAAATTGAAGAAAGGAATTTTTGTAGGTCCGCCGATACGTGAGTTGATTATAGCAGAAAAAAGAGCTTGGGTGGCTTTTGTGGAAGTTTGTCATAATTTTCTTGGGAATACGAAAAGTGAGAACTACGGACAAATCATTCGAGAGCCTCTTTCTGCTAATAATGCTTTAGGATGCAATATGTCACTCAAGATTCATTTTTTGGACTCTCATTTAGATTTCTTTCTTAAAAATCTTGGAGCCATATCAGATGAGCATTGTGAAAGGTTTCATCAGGATATAATGCTGATTGAAAAACGCTACAATAGGAAATGGTCAGCAGCAATGCTCGCTGATTTCTGTTGGTCAATGAAACAATGAAAAGGAAAAAAACTACAAAATAACAAATTTTCTCACCATATAATGAGATAGCTGACCGATATAATTTGTTTATTTTGTGACTATAATTTAGGATTTTTCACTGTAAAACTTAGACTGTAACTGTAATATTTATTGATATCGAAGATTTCAAAGGTTTTTGTTTTTAAAGAATTTTCAATCAACAGTGTCTATTTGAACTTAACAATACTTTTACTAATTTGATAATCATTTATTGTTCATTTTTGTTATTTTAAAAATTTTGCGTAGGTATTTAAATTTATGTAAGCTTGTCATAGTTTTTTATGTAACCTTAATTATAAAGAAACAGCTTCCTCGAGGAGCAAAATCAACTTCACAAGTTATACTTCAATTAATCTTAAATATAATTACAAGCTGCATATTGGTTATATTTTGTTTATTTGACTAACAGGTTTTGGACGGAGAATCTTTCTTGGACCTGTCTTGGATACAAATGACACAAAGCTGTCAGTTTTATATTTGACAAACTATTTGTAAGTTAACCAAAAAATAAACGAATTAATCATAATTTCTATAATCACTAGATCGCGCAAAATGCTGCATATTGTTGTTTCATCGTATAGTCGAGTATCTGCAAAAGTTTGTTGTTATTGCGTCACATTATATTTAGACAACGATGGTAAAGTAAATCTTGTCAAATATTCCAGTGCCATATGAATTATCTTATCGTAAGTTTTAAGATAACATGCTGACGTATATTAGTCTAACTAGTACAATAAATTTCTTGGTTTAAGCCCATCCCCTTGAATTAAATATTTGATCATAATTTCAATAATCTTGGAAGTAACATTTTTCTAATAATTGGAATAATGTTTCATGTTACCTTGTGATTTAAGCATGGTTGCCGCCATAATAAATTGTAATATCACTAGTTACGTATTCCTTTTAAAGTTGCCTTGTTTTGTTCACTTTTTGTGAAATCAAATAAAAAAAATAATCTAATAGGCTTTTACAGCACTTGAATCGTATAATAATCATGTTCTTATATTATTTCCAATGTACGACTGATATTAAAAAAGGACTTAAAATGTAAAGTTACGAGGGTTCCTTTGCGCCCAGTTCTGATAGTAACCTACTCGTGTATCCTTTTTTAACATCGTCAATGATATGAATAAAAAAACACATATTTTAAATCACATTCAAATTCCAATAAAATATATGTTCTACAGGTAAAGGCTAACAAAAATCACAAGGCCTTTTAAAATAAGACGAACGTTTCAAACATCTGAATACACAAGAACATAACTCTTAAAGTTGACAGATGTAAATTTTTTCACAAGGTTTAAGTCTATATTAGTTGCCGTATTTCTCGTGCTATACGCGCTTTAAATGTATTTCAATTACAGATAAAAATATATATAATAGTGATATAACTAGTACTAGCAATATTCAATTTATCTTCACACTCACTAGATACAATAACTCGTCTCGTTAATATTACCACCGTTCCATAACTTTTGGGACTAAATGTATAACATTAAACTATAATAAATTCCCACACGACGTTCTAGAGATGTCACTTAATAAATTCAAAGTCTTTGTTAAAAGAAAGCTGATTACAAAATCACATTATAAGTTGCAAGATTACTTAGACGATAGAAACGCATGGGAGTAAACGAATTGCTCTAATTTAAATTTAAATATATTAAACTAATAGAATGTTGTAATGATGATGGTGAAAAAAATGCAAAATACTGGACTGTGTTTGTTGTGGGCTTTTCTCAGGACAGGGCGCGAAGAACCCTTCAGATTTTAAGGAACTTTAGATTTTAAGTCGTTTTTAATACCATCATCAGAAGTTTATTAGAATTAGTGTGTGGAAAAAAATGTATATTTGACGATTCAAAAGTACTCTAATAGGCCTACCTGAATAAAGATATTTTGATTTGATTTGAAAAGACGATTAAAGAAAAGGTATCACTGCACCATAAGACGCACCCAAATATAAACGAAATTTAATGTTAAAACGCGCAGTATAGTCCTAAAAAATACGGTATAAGTAAAATACATGCGTATACATAATATTTATATCGATTACACAAGCGATGTATCGATATTTAATTTTGATAAAAAAAAAGGATTGTTTCAATACTATCTCCCAAATCTTTTTAACAAATAAAGCTTAGAATATACAAGTCCTTAACATAGCTTAAATAACAAGCCGAAATTACGCGAATAATTCTCAGTTTTCTTTTTAAAGTCAACTAAGATGAGTCTCGCGGGCGGTTCCCTTAGGAAATATAGCATGAACCCTTAAGATACTTTGAAATGTTTTGAAATATATAGCCGCCAGAATGGAAGGATTTGCAATGATATTAGTTGCGGAGCAACAATGGTACCTATATGAAGAGGCTATGTACTTAATGCTACAGATTATACAAAGTTTGGCAACAACAAATAGTTATCACTTCGTTAGTTCGTTAATCTAGTACATTCTTTTAAACTACTTTTTGGGTTTTGAGTCTCGTACATCAAGCCTTAAATAACAAACTCTGAGTGAATACTTTTTTTTCATTGATCTAAGTGAATATCAATATCATGTGCACCCAAAAATAAATCAATATTATGAAATGTTCAAATCGAATTAAAGGAATTAGAAAACATAAATCGGATACAGCACATGAAACTTCAGCTTGCATTGGATTTGGTTTCTACATACCTATATTTTACCAATAGTAAATCTAGTCTACGGGTGTTGATATATTCGGTGTATATTCGCGTTGTGTGGCTATAAAATTAATGATAGGATTCATTTGCCAATGCCAATTTAGAAAACCCTATATTATAATTAATGAAATATAATTTACAGTTTTTACTGCGAAGTATATTTGTATGGTTTCTTCAAATCCCACAGGCCTAGATAAACCTTGAACAATGAAAAAATATCACTTTCACCTCTACAAGTTGATAAAAGCTTGTCCTTTTTCCCCAATGAATCAACATGTAAAATCCAAATGTTCGGAAAGCAAATCGGCCATTCCACTGATGTCATTGTGCGTACGTCGGGTCATTTGTCATCACAGTCAGATAGGATAACTTTTTATACGGGCCGCTGACTTCATCCCAACTTTTGTGGCAAAATCGAACCGTATTATCTTATATTCTTGTTTCATTTATCTGCGATCTCGATTTTACTTTTCTTACTTACACCTTAGTTAAAATTTCACCTATTTTTGTTGGGAAAACTTACCGAATATAATTCCCATGTGTAATTACATTTTAGATTTCTCCGTAAAGGTCACTTTTATTTCACTAATGAAATTTAAAAAATCTCCGCTCAAAATAATCATTGAAATTAATGACATTAAATGTAGAAAAATAACCTCGTGTTAGGAGATTTTTAAAACTATTCACCCAATAAATTAGAAATTTATAAAAGCGAATTCATTCGCACTACAAATAGTGTATAAAAACGGATTTCTACGTATTGCCACGAGATCGGAAACAATATGCTTGGAAAACCTAGTAATTATCTCCTTTAGTGCCATGGTTAAATTCAATTAAAATTATATTTATGTTCATAGAAATATTATTCCTTTAAAATATATTTTAAAAACCGCGACATGGTTAATATAATCTTTTTATAGTTTACACGTAACATTTCACGGATGTAAAGGAAACTGAGAAATAATATATGTACAGCTAAAATACAGTTTATAAATTCGTACAATACAAATTGTATGACAAATACCGTGCATGAGATAGATAGATAGATAGATAGAAAATACTTGCTGCTGATGAGCTTGATTTTCATCGAATTATTTTGATTTAATACTTTGTTGATTTAGTCTGAATCCAATATAATGTATGTTGTTTAAATGTGACACTTTTAACAGTA
Source organism: Elymnias hypermnestra (assembly GCA_015832385.1). NCBI lineage: Eukaryota > Metazoa > Arthropoda > Insecta > Lepidoptera > Nymphalidae > Elymnias > Elymnias hypermnestra. Next base: position 970,811 of record JACTOM010000010.1, on the reverse strand, counting down.
CTGTGTTCCCAGGGTAAAATTAACTTCATAAAATTTCGTTTCTTGCGACCCTCCAAGTCATGCGGTCTTCGTAACCACTGGGGTTTATGTGGCTATACCATCTCAATCGCGATTCAGTCAGTTTACCAGTTATAGGCGCCACATGAAAACAGTCTGAGTACGAGTAAGGTAAATAACAGCCCATTAACGTCCCACTGCTGGGCACAGGCTTCCTCACTCATATGAGAGAGGGTTTTTAGAGCATAGGCCTACCACGCTGCTCCAATGCGGGTTGGCAGGCATAGTATACAAGTACCCTCTCTATTTCTTCACTCTCATCGTCCAATGTGACTGGAATCCGACACGATCGGAGAGAGATCGGGATATACGAGTATCTATCTATCAGTGTAATTCCTCCCGACCTAAGCTGTTGCACTTCAGGGGCCCTGATGATTGTAAACTTCTTCTTTGATTTTTGGCCCTTGATACTATTTTATATTAATCGCAGTAATTCTATCAGTGTCGGCGTAGTGGAGAAGACAGCAGGAAAGTAGATGTGACTTTTCGAAGAAACTGTTCAGTTGCCATATTATACATGCAGGACAAACACACGCTACGAACAAATAGAGCAAACATATCGAAAAATGAATTCCCATACATTTGGAATGTTAGCAATCTTTGAAAGCCACTTTGTCTAAGGACCCAGGGCCTATAGACAAGTTAACATTCTAAGTACACTAACGCCAGTCGAACGCATGTATGAGAATCACGTATTACATTGATATGTCAAGTGATCACATGAACGAATCTTAACTTTAGGGTTATTCGACGAAGTTTCAGCATACCTAGATTCAGTAGTGCGTAACTTCTTTTCAGAACACCTTTTGGCCAACCAAGTTTCGCTACCATGCAACATAACTGGTCCCACATTAAGAGGGAGCGTCAACAGCGTTTTCCCTCTTGTAGGCTTCCCCTAAGTGAGACGACCGTCTCACAGAAGAGGACCCGTTCACCCAGTATCTCTAATAGGGGGAATCCCCCCTTACAACACCGACGGTAAATTCTCCATGCTGCAAATTTTTACAAAGTTTGGTGGGCTTACTTAACAGCAGCACCACATTCATGGCAGGACTTGCCTTTTATTTTTATTGGCATTTTCGCATCACATGAGACACCTGTTCCCCACCTGTCCGCCACCTGAATGTCATTTGCATCAAGCTGCTGACTCTCTATGAACTATGTCCAAATGCATTGTTTTTTCTATTATCCGAAATTTTATGACCTAGAGTATTTAAACAAATTAACTTGGTTAGATGATCATTGTTTAAATTGGTATAAGGAAACTAAAAATACATTTATATATAATTTATGTTCTACTGATGCCCAACTCTTTCCCCTAATGAGATTCTTTCCATGTATTAAAATTGAAAGTATTTACTAGGAACAGTTCTTTCCTTCTTCCTACTAGTACGGGATCAGTTTTAAATATGGCTATCATTAACAACATTATATCGACAGATCAATATTACAGCAATGGCAATGATAGCGCATTGCTATATAGATTTATAGGCGGTTATAAATTGAGCCATTTTCAAATTAATAGTACGGCGTGACGTATTAGTGGTTTAATATATGAGCATAGAATCACATTCCCGATAATAGATCACCCTATTATTGGAAAGTATAAAACAATGCGAACGGAAATTATTGTTTGGAAATAATATATAATTGATGCAAAGTAAATTGTTTATTTGCAGGCAAGCGAAGTAAGTTGTATACGAAGAGATCGAATGCATGCGTAAAAATAAATAGTAGTAATGAAACAACATAAAAATTGTACTCTAAAAATAACACAAAAATAGACTCGATAACAAAACAAATCTCACGTATGAATTACGAAGTTCGGAATGGAGGACAACAAAATAACATTTGTGGGTGTTTGGAATCTCGCCCAATTGCCAACGTCTACAAATATCTAAAAACGTTGTCTGCAATTAACTGCACGAGAAAAGATTATATCGACTATTAACTATAATATATAACTTAACCCCTTCACAATTCACCGTGGCTAACATTCCCTTAAGCGCTTTCACATTCCCTTAGATATTTCGATTACCTACACTTCTGCTGTGACTCGGTCTGATATTACCAAAATTGAAATTCCCTGTAGAAATTCCGCAAGAAATTACAAAATTACATTTATTTTTAATAAAAACGGGGTTGCTCTTAACTGTGATCTCACCCGATCATATAAGCTGACCTGTGAGAAGTTACAGCATAATGGTTTCTTCACAGCTTCGTACCAGAACGATTTTTTATCTTTGTCCACTCGTCGTTGCTTGTATGGTAGTAACTAAGCACAGTAGAAGCCTCCAATTAATCCAGATTTGTGCATTTTTTACTAATGCAATTCCGTAAATTTGCCCAACCGAGGCTCGAACTCACGACCTCTGCTAGCGTGCTGCTAATGAGGTGGTTAAAGGTTCAAATATAAAAGTTACAAAAAAGGTTTTTGATATAAATGTTTATGGATTTCGTAAGGAGGTGGAGAAACGTTGACAATTTGATTTGGATTTCGCCACATTTCTACGGGAACGTGAATTACGCTTGTAACACCGCCGGGTCAGGGTTTTTGGCAATACAAGACTGCATTCGCTATTAGTATGTAGATCTTAGGAAACGTCTGTCATTTCTTATAATGTAACACAAGCAACCACGTGTGTTGTTTTGCCATTTATATATTAGGTTGGTAAAGATAATTTTACTAAAAATCAACATTGAATTAACAAGATTGTAATCCCAGTATGTCCTAAGGCGCTGTATCCTTAGTTCTCTCATTTACATATTTTCTGATAAACCTACTGATACAATTAATTCATAAACAAATTTATCTCCTGGTGTTTATAACCTTCTAAAATAAATTAGAAAGTAGTATGAACACAACTTAACATGTTTTAAACTTAAATTTTCGTGGTTTATTAACATATTGACTATTTGAACGGGTACATATCACGATGGCGATTTTTAATTTTTAATTTTGCCGATATTTCGACCCAGTTGCATGGATCGTCGTGATGAGTATCGTCGTGACCACGATCCATGCAACTGGGTCGAAATATCGGCAAAATTAAAAATTAAAAATCGCCATCGTGATATGTACCCGTTCAAATGGTCAATATGTTAACATGTTTGTACATATATATGATTCCAGTTTACACTTGAATGTGACTGTACTCCCTAAAATTTGATTCGTCTCGATGGATTCAAGAAGAAACTACGCGGGCGACACCACCGGAAGCAGTTAGTTCATTTTTATACTTTACCGCTATGTTTAAAAGCAGACATTTTCGAAGAAAGCCGATTGGATTGTAATATTTATAATAGATAATTAAATCGCACTTCGTCATATAGCAAAATGAAGTAACACATTAACAAGTCTGAAAACTCAAGTGTAAAACTTACTTCCTTTTATTCCTTATTAATTATCTATCACTTTATATTTTACGTTATTACGTTTACTTCAAATTAATTTCATGTTTGAAGTAAATAGTTCCGTATGCAACATTTAAATATAAGAAATTCACATTTATCAAAAAGGAACTTACCAACTATGTTTAGTAAACTGAAGGTAAAACAAAATACTGTGGCTGCTTTCAACATTATTAGCACTTTAATGTTTATATTTAAATTATAAGATTGCTATTATAAATGTTCACAATTTAACTTCACTATATAAACTACAACTTTTGGTATTTTAGTATCAATCACAAATAAAACACGTCATCTTTTTACGTATTTAAATACGTAACTTTATAAACGCTAAAGAACAACCACCCTTACACAACACAAAAGTTAAACTACTTGTACAATGTAAGAGTGAATGGTAGCTATACCGCGAAAATGATGAGCACTGAATTAAGAATGAACAAGTTAAAAGTGCGTTCGATTTAAAGTTACAAAATCATATGACTATTTTTGAAATTTAACTTTACTATATCATACATAAATAGGAGCTGAGTAAAAAATAAAATAAATTACTTCATTCAAGTTGAAAACAATATTAATAAGCGTTTAGCTTTATTTATATAAGAAAATTCACTAGCCAAATGTCACTTGTCATAAAGCTGTATGCTCTAAAACCCTTGCCTCTTCCATTAAAAAAAGAAATATCAATTGTCATTTCATAAATTGTAACCTTTCTTTTTCGTTTAAAAAAGTATGATTAATTAAAATATAAATACTATGTTATTGTTATAATCATCGACAATACCTATATTATAGTTAGTTATAATTTATAGATCAATTGAAAAGTTCGTGACATAAAAATGAACGTTAGCTTATTAAGGAGAATTTTACGGACAAGACCTGTGTATGAATACTCTTTAAGATTGAAAACTTCTGAAAAGAAACTAATTGTCCACGATCCATTCGCGAAACCAAATAAAACTAAGGAAACATACTTACAAGTAATTAAAATATTTGAAGGCCAAGATATAAGACGAAGAGGTCACGTAGAATTTATTTATGCCGCTTTAAGTAGAATGAAAGAATTCGGAGTACAGAAAGATCTAGAAGTTTATAAAGCTTTGGTCGATGTTTTACCTAAAGGAAAATTTATACCCACCAATATATTTCAGGCCGAATTTATGCATTATCCTAAACAGCAACAATGTGCTGTGGATTTATTGGAACAGATGGAGGATAATGGTAAGCCTTAACAAAATACATTGGTTCTCTTTCATTTTGTGAACACAGTAGTTACAATTGAAAAAGTTTTGTTATTGAATCAGAAGTTCATTATAACCGAAATTATAATAGTAATCATTATTTTTTGTGTATTATAATATTAAACACATTAATCAATCTTACATTTATATCAGACTAAAATCTCAATTTCCACTCATAACAATAGTAGTAATGGTTATTGAATTATCCAAAAATTGATTTATTCATCAATTTTTGGATTACATGAAACAACATGAACTATATTATGAAAAGAATAACTTTGTTTGGAATGACAAAATTGTAACAAGCTATGAAATTGCTCAATTCAATCTATACAAATTAACAATTTTCTTGTCGAAATACCAATTATTAAATGAATGTTTATGCAATCCTTGATTTAGTGTCACTTCTGAAATTAAGTCCTGTGATTATAAGTTTTTTTGTACAGTTCATGTCCATAAGATCTGTGGATGACCTGCTTTTTGTCTATTCATCCCATTTTACATCTAAGACCTGAAAAGTTATATAGTATAAAATTCTAAACATATTTTTTTAGGTGTCATTCCAGATACTGAGTTAGAACAAATGTTATTAAACATATTTGGCAAAAGAGGAATACCGTTGCGAAAATATTGGAGGATGATGTACTGGTTACCAAAGTTTAAAAATCTTAGCCCATGGTATTTACCAGATAATTTGCCCACAGATACTTTAGAACTAGCTAAAATGGCTATACAAAGGATAACTTCTGTGGACATTGATACAAAAATTGATGTCTGGCAGGTGATGGTGACTTTATAAACTTTAGTTACTAAACTAGTTATAATTGTTATATTTTGAACTAGCTGTGGCTTATAATGTACACTATCAGGGCTTCTGATTAGAATATTTGTATTTTGTTCTGGAAACAAACAGTATATACAAATTTAAAAACAAAATGGAAAAAACATAAACTGATAAAGTTTCTTCTTAATAATACAACATACTTAAAGCAGAATTATAATGAACAAAAAAGAGAAAAGAATGAAATAAGTCATGTTAAAATTGTCAATCGTGAATATCTTTATAGATTTTATGTCCAAGTGACTATATTAGCCTAACCACCTTTGTATATTAGTTCGACAATTCCTTGCATTTATATACTTACTAGCTGAACTCGCGACTTTGTCTGCATGGAATGTTTTTTGTGTCAGATTTTCATTAATATAGGCAAATTGTTTTGAAATGTAAATCATTAAACTTTTTAGTTCCCTGTATAGAGTTTTGGAGTATAAATGTACTTTGAAAACTCTGCAGTTCTATTAGAGTTAATAATAAAGTTTTCTAAATTATAAATATTAATTTATTTTCTATATTTGTTAATGTGGGCTCTTTATGACCTTTCTGTTTTTTTAAAGAATTCTGTAAGACCTTAAACAATTTAATTGATCAAATGTCTATAAGGTTCACCAAACATGAAAAGTTAAAGTCAGAGTGGGAAAAAATACCTATTATTATTTACAATTTATTAAACAATATTATTTAATTTAATGTTTATTGACCTCAGCTCAATTTTTTTAATTAACACCCCCGCAACCACCATGCAGGTGGAATTTCATGAAATCTGTTCTTAACTAACCTCTACTTGACAAAAGTAATATATCTAACAAATTTTAAGTCTTTATGCCTTATGGTTGCCTCATTTTACACTTCTGACCTGTTGTCAGTTGAATTTCTGCAAAAGGTATTTCACAACAACAAAGTAAAAAGAAGTCAGTTTTTTTGTAACATAAACTCTTAAGAGTCAATAGATTTCCTCATTTCCCAGTAAGGACCACTTAAGCAATGGATGGCCCACTTTGACTCTTACGGGTCTCTTGTATGCAATGGATTTCCTCATACTCTAATGGGATCGGAAACTACATCTGTGTCATGGTTGGAATAGGCTGGTTAATTATGATTATGGTTAATTATTATGATATTATTATTATAAATGAAGATTATGATTATATTGTGGTACATGTAGGATTTTGTAAGTCTTTTATTTTTGTCAGACAGAAGAGATTGAGGCATCACTGGATAAAACATGGATAGTGAGCGGGCAAAGTAGGACACAACAATTTCTCTTGGCAGAGCAGCCTCCTGATACACCATTAGTCATAAAAGGACCTTTTAAAATATATTTAAGAGATGAAGCAGTCACATATTTCTTACTACTTGGTAAAACCAGACCGGAATACAAAGATGATTCAGATACTGATGGTATGTTTACTAAATTAGAATATAATTAATGCTGGTGCCATCTAGCATGAACTTAAACAGATTACATATAAAAAAGCTTTGAAACCTATTATGCAAATTTTCAATAGAAGAAGCTTTAGAATTTTTTTATAGCTGTAAAATAATTTTTATTAATGAATATTTCAAATAATTTAATTTAAAAAAGGATTTTAATTAAATTCACTTAAAAATTTAAAACCACATAAGTAAACAGTGTCTTTTTACATTGAATAATAGTTTTTTTTAATTCCTGATAGGTTTGTGTTTGATTGTGGTTACACCTAATGTCAAGTGATTGTACAGACTAATATGTTAGCGCACTATCTGGTAAAAGGCAATTTACCTCTTATGGTTTAATTATGGTATATATTTTTGTGAAACATTTATAGTTGTTAAAATTATTCCTTTTTTTTGAGCTATTTGGCATTAAACATGTTTTCTTTTTTTTAATGCTGAAGTTTAATGCTTGCCTGAGAGCTTAGCAGATAGTAAGTGAAAATACAGTCTAAGATGGAAGCATGCTAATCTGTTAAGAGGCAAGTTACCTCTTATGGTTTCTACACACTTCATACTAAAACACAAATCTCTTTGCTTGGTGGTAAGCAAAGATATTCAGACAAATTAGAAAATACAATTTCCTAAATTTGCCCTACCCAGAATCTTACCTAGAGAAAAAGGAGTATTAACACCATTGCCCAAATGAGACCATCATCAGCAAGCTCATATTCTCTCTTATCTGTAATACCATAAAACAGATTTTATCATTTAGTCATAATTTTGAAGCAAATTTACCAACTTTTCTCTTGCTACTTAACAATATAGCTGAATTGTTTATGTGGAATTAATATTTTTTAGATGTTTCCAATATACCAAAGCCATCAGGGATACCAGGTGTAATAGGAAAAGTAATGTTACCTCAAGTTAAAAATACAGTTCATGAACAAGATGATGGTACAATAGTAGCTGTTTGTGCTACAGGTATGTTATTTTTGAAAAATTATTATCTAATAGGATGTAATAGTTATAATTACTTACACATTTTCCAAAGATGCTTAAATTATTGTAAATTATATCACAGGAAATAATAGTCATACTATTATGAAGTCTTACGATTATAAATAAACCTATCATCATGCGAATCTTTGATTTTTTTTAAGATACAGGGATGTGTAATACGGTAAACACAATACTGTATAGAGACTCGACGTGACGACGCTTCGCCACTTCGATGTTTCAAATCATAATTCTATATATTATATATTTTGGTATACATGGTATAAATTCAATATATATTTTTTCAATGATGGGAATATTAAAGAACAACTTACAATCTAAAGTTACGATATATGTATTTTATGCTTATGTATGTATGTATGTATATGTAAGTATTGCACTGTCAAACCACCTACCCATGTACTCTTTATTTATGTCTCTTTCCTAAAGATTGTGTGGAAGAAATCGCTTCCAAGGGATAAGACCGTCTTTTGGGCGCCATCAATTTATTTAGTTTTGTTTCTTTTTATGTAATTTCTAAGTGTGGCGTGGAAACAATAAAGAAATAATAATATATAAAAATATTACTATTTTGAGTTCTCCAAATTGGAGTGACCGATTAAGTTTTTGAAGTAAAACTTCTTTAGCCATACAGGGGTAATTTTTTTGCGGATGAAAGGCGTGATTAGCCTTACGAAGATGTGCATCGTTTTTTATGCTAACTTGTGTCAAAGTTAGGTAGTTTTAATATTTATAAATAACATGTGGCATTTTAAATTGCTATTTGTCATTTAATAATTTAATATACTACTTTTCATAAAATATATAATAAAAACATTTTATAAATTCTTTCCAAATATTAAATTCAAAGGCAATATTTAATTAATAATTGCTAATATTGACAAAAAACAAGTAGCATTTTTATTTATAATTAGTCATTTGAAATTTCGATAAATTATTTGTATTAATTTTCGACACTAATCTAAAATTTTACATTTGTGTAAATATAAACAAGACTTAAAAATTAGTTTGCCAAAGAAGTTTCACTTCTGATAAGTCTACTTTGTACGCATTTACTTTTAATTTTGTTTAACATATGAAAAATGAATTTGAGAATGTATTTCCTTTTGTAATAGCCAATAATCACTATGATTTACACTGATGCATGACTTCAGTCATTTAAAAAAATGGCCTTTTCCATTAAAAGTATCATATCCTCAACTGGTTAATTCAAGCATCCATATGAATATTATTTAATATTTACAGGGTCATCATCAAGAGATTCTCTATTATCATGGATAAGGCTTCTAGAGAAATACTACAATCCCCTCTTAGGAAATATACCTGTTATATTTACACTAGTGGCACCTCCAAGTGATGTCTCATTGTATGAAACACAACCAGCCACTACAGAAGAAAAAATACAAAAGTGAATCTTGTATGTGTACACATATACATATAATGCAATGAAATATTGAATACAGACATTGTTACAAAGATTAAATTATTTGTGTATAAAATAAATATTATTACTTATATATATATATATATATATATATATATAAGACTGCTTTCGAGAACGAAGACCGACGACATTACTAATGACACCCTAGATGATGGGACAGAAAAAAATACGATCCTTTAAAAAAAAATATTTTTAAAACGTTTTATTAGCATTATTTATACTCCGTCAAGTTAGTAACAGTTAAATAAAATAATTCATAAAAAAATACATTAATTTACTTTAAGAAAACCAGCAATAAAACACAAAATTAAAAACAGCTGATGGATCACCGCACGGGTCAACGAACTGATCAATGAACGGTAATTATGTTTTAAGAAATTTGTTTTTATAGAATCGATTTTTTCCATCGCATCTTCAAAGGTGTCATTAGTAATATTGTCTGTCTTTGTTTTCGAATATATATATATAATTAATTATTCAATTCTTGGCGCGACAAATTTAGGAAATTATATATAATACATAACAGGTGAGTGTCCATCTTAGACTGTATCACTTACCATCAAGTAATATTACAGTTGAGCGCTAGCCTACCAATACAAAAAGATATTCACACTTTAAGAATGACATTTATTTATTTACTATCATTGTGTATATTTACAATATGAGATAATTGAACAAACCGAATTTTAAATTTGTTTTAAATGTAAAAAAGCTGATAAAACAAGTGCTTTACAAGTAGTTTATAATTAACATTAGTCTCTAAGAAGCTGTATTAAAATAACTTAATTATTTTGTTTTATTTCAATCAAATCAATCAATCAAAAATATCTTTATTCAAGTAGGCATATTACAGCACTTTTGAATCGTCAAATTATATTTTTTTTTCCACACTCTGATTCTAATATACATCTGATGACGGTACTCAAAATCGGCTTAAAATCTAAAGTTACGAGGGTTCCTTCGCGCCCTGATCCGAGAAGAACCCACAACAAACTCAGTCGGGTATTTTTTTTTTTCCATCATCATAACAATAACAAATTAGTTTACTATATTTTAATTAAAATTAGAGCAATTTGTTCACTCCCAAGCGTTTCTATCGTCTAGGTAATCTTGCAACTTATAATACGATTTTTCTATCAACTTTCTTTTAACAAAGACTTTGAATTTATTAATTGACATCTTTAGAACGTCTTGTGGGAGTTTATTATAGAAACGTATACAGTTACCCTTAAATGAGTTGTTAATCTTATGCAGCCTACTAGAATTTATAACAAGTTTGTTTTGGTTTCGTAAGTTATATGATGTACATTCACTCTTTTTATTAAAAGAGTCAATGTTTTTATGTACATACAACAAGTTTTCTAATATATATACGCAGTGAACTGTCATTATGTTAACTGCCTTGAATTTGTTTCTTAGCGACTCTCTTGGACCCATATTGTAAATCGCACGAACGGCCCTTTTCTGCAGCACAAATATTGCATCTATATCAGCAGCATTACCCCAAAGTAGAATACCGTATGACATAATGCTGTGAAAATAGCTGAAATATACCAGTCTGGCAGTATCAACATCTGTCAGACGACGAATTCTTTTAACTGCGTAAGCCGCAGAGCTGAGCCTGTTCGATAGACCACTTTACTACATTGAAGTAAATGTCTGTTTGGACATTATTTTGCTTCACACTAACACACCTTAAGCCTACAATTTCCCTGGCCTAATGATGCAAATACTTTTTGGTAACAGAGGTCAGTTTGATTCCCAGTCAGTCAACTTTGGGAGTTTATATATACATATGTATAGTTTTGTACTGGAAAAGTATCAACAACTCACCAGCAATGATGCAGCAATAAATAGCAATTATCTGATGTGTCCCGTTACACATAGAAGACACGGAAAAGCTGACATTAACTAACTCACTAATCAAAAATTGTTTATTAAAAATTTTAACAAAAAAAGAACCGCTTGCAAAACAATCTTCCAAATATATTAATATGCTCTATAATTTCTTACTTTTTAGAGCATATTAATATATTTGGAACTTTGTTTAGAAGGCGGTTCTTTTTTTGTTAAAATTTATATTTACTTTTTGATTTTTAGTGAATCTGAAGTAACAAATTTGTCTCAATATGTGTACACCTAAAAACGTGTTGCAAATATGAGATAACACCTTTGAAATATTGCAATGCAGCAGCAAACGTAAAGTCATTGTCATTTGATTACAGACAGTTATATATTTTTCCAAAAATCGCACTTTTACTGTAAGCCGTTGAGGAGTTCCATTGATCTTCATATTTAACTAGGACTAGCACTAGACCATACCGAAGTTACGGCAGGCAACTCGAATATCTGGATAGCCTATAGAAGATTCTGCCGAGTATCGTTGATTTGCTCCTAAGAATTGAAGAGTTATGTCACTTTGTCATGGATTCCATCACCAGAACCTAACCAAACTATCACAAAACAACCCTTGAAGTATATCCTTTCTAATAAAAAAAACAATCATAGAAATCGGTTGGCGTAATCTTGAGTTATTCGTCCATTTGTCGCGCACATGCTTATGCAAATTTAAGACTTATCGGGTTTTCTCATGGATGCCATCATAGGAACTGGTTTAAAAAAAATGGGACCCTATGACGAGCACCACCTTTCATTTAAAAAAAAATCATCAAAATCGGTCTACCCAGTAAGAAAATATGAGGTAACAAACATTAAAAAAAATACAGATGAATTGATTTTTTTGAAGTCTGTTACAAAAGAAAACTTGCCATAAAAACATAACTTCTGTATTAGTCAATTAGTTATGATTTTTTTCAACTATATTTATATTTTATATTTAAAGAGATTGACTTTAATAGTATTATCCTAAAGTTATGTAAAAACAATATTTTACAGATTACTACATGTTCGCTTTCAATTCTTAAAGCAATTATGATAACAAAATTTTATATATTTTTATTGTATGACAAAAGGATTTGTCAATGTTATTGCTTAATTTTTTCTAAGTTAGGACTACTTTAAAATATATATTATATAGAAATAGATAAAAGCCTATAAATGTCTCACTGCTGGTCACAGGATTCAGCCCTCATAGTCATAGAGCATAGGCCCACCATGTTGCTCCAATGAGGCTTGGCAGGTTACACAGAATTACTCCTACTTATGCAAGCAATGTTTGGCTCCAGATTATTGGGCCATCATGATATATATTAAGAGATGTAATAAATTCAATGCAATCTTGAAAAGCTATATTAATCCAAAAGTCTAATAGTTATTATGATAACAACCATGAAAATAATTTAAACAATCTGTTCTAACACTCAAATATCACATACATACAAGAAAATTATAATTTCTACTCAAAAAGAGACATACTGGTCTTCTTATTTAATACACAATCACGTTGTTATTACAAATTAACTAGTATACACGCACAAATTCACATTATGATAAAAGGAGTTTCAAGTGAAACACTTTACAACCTATCCTCATTCCTACCAATTATAGGAAAGAAGTTAATTTAAATCGGTAAAACCATTACAGCCAACACTGTGATACAAGATACAAGATTCTTATATACAATATGTTTGTTATAATCTCTAGCATATAACTTCAGTTTTGTTCACATATAAAAAAATACTTATGATTATAGTTTTAAGTCCATTCATAATCCTCATCCACTTCAAAGGATATTGTACCCCACTGTCAGGTAATATTATGCCAATCAGCTTGTGGTAGTAGATATGTTTCGTTATCGCTTCTAACAACAGTTACACCAGCACCATAATATGGTATTACATAAGCAGATCCATCTGATGGTCCCAATACCTGAAAATAGCATTTAAAGTAAATTTTTATAGTTCCAACTAGTAAGCTACTATATTGCAGTAAAAATCATGCAATAAATAAAGATTTAGTATTTGTATTAAGAAATAAATTAAAATTACATTATAATTATGATGGAAAAAAGATTTAATGTGGATTCCTTCAAGAACAGGGCACAAAGAAATCCTCAGTACTTTTAGTTATCTCTATAGTACAGCTGGATCAGAAACGCTATGGAGAACAGTCAGAATATATAAATTATATTGTAATTATATATTATTAGAACAAGGCACAAAGAAATTCTCACAAGTATAATTACAAATCATTCTCTAATAATGTCATCTATGTAAAGTGATGATTTAAGAATGCTGTAAAGGTGTTTTAATTAATCTATGTATATAAAACAATAAAAATCTTCCTACTCATGTCCTCTATTGATTATGAAACCATCCAACTGATGTCGTCGTCGTCGTCGCTTCAACCGATGGACGTCCACCGCTGGACATAGGTCTCACGTAATGACGTCCACAAGGCCCGATCTTGCGCAGCCTGGCTCCAGCGGCTACCGGCGACACTCTTTATATCATCGGTCCACCTTGTGGGGGGTCTGCCTACAATGCGCCGTCCAGTGCGGGGTCGCCACTCCAGCACCTTCAGCTCCCAACATCCATTGGTCCTTCGGACTATGTGCCCCGCCCATTGCCACTTCAGGTTCGCGATTCGTAGGACTATGTCGGTGACTCTAGTTCTACTACGGATCTCTTCATTTCTGATTCAATCACGTAGAGATCTAACTGGTGTAACCCAAATTAATTTCACATTAAAGGTAATAATGCAAGGATGGTTTTGACGATAAAGATGATTGATCACTCTTCAAGAAATCCCCAAAGTTATTACTTTGCAATATTGATATTTAGCAGTGAATTTCTTCTTTAATGTACATAGTAGTACTATGTACATCTAATATCCGTGCGCGCAATTAGTCTTTCTAGGGGATTTCAATGCTCACCACCAAGACTGGCTTTTCCCCTATGAGGTCACTGACTACGCTGGAAGAGAGGCACGCAAATTCGCATTGACACATAACCTCACACAGCTAGTACAAGAAGCGGCACGGGTACCTGATATTAATGGCCACACGCCTAATTGTTTAGACCTGCTGCTAACTACTGATCAGGACAGTATAACAGTGACAGCCCCTCTGGGCACGTCTGACCACTGTCTAATAAGATCGATTTCGCACCACCACCCCTCAAAGCGAGAACCAGCTGGGACTCGACGTGTGTGGAAATATAAGTCAGCAAACTAGGATGAGATGCGGCATTTTTTTGCATCCTACCAATGGCAGCAATTATGCTTCACTTCCAACGATCCGTCGAGCTGCGAGCAAACTATAACGGAGGTAATACGTCAAGCTATGGAATTTTCCATACCCTTCAATGACATCTCTCTTGACGGCCGGATTCCACGTTGGTATAATGCTGAATGTGCTGATGCCGCCAAGAGAAAGGAGTTCGCGTTTACCGAATGGGCTCAGGCTCATGCTCATACAGCTCCGGATATCAAAACGAAGAAGAAAGCGTTTAATGCTGCCACCAGGTCTTACAAAAAGGTTCTTGCAAAGGCTCGTTTCAAATTTAAAAACCGCATTGGTACCAAATTGGCTACGTTTCCAAGTAAGGCTTTCTGGGGCCTTGCCAAATCTATTGAAACGAACTTCTGCCGTCCATCACTGCCACCTATGGTCAAGCCAGACGGATCACTGGCTTACTCTGCAACGGAGAAGGCTAACCTTCTTGCATCCATGTTTGCTGAAAACTCTTACCTCGACCCAGGCAATGCTTGCCCTCCTTATTTACCACCGTGCGGTTCTGCTATATCAGAAATACATATTCGCCAAAAGGAGGTTCTAAAAGCACTTCGCAAATTGGATGTGAGTAAGGCCAGCGGTCCTGACGGCATACCAGCCATAGTCTTGCGGAACTGTGCTCCCGAGTTGTCTCCTGTACTGACACGCTTGTTTCGACTCTCTCTCAACAGTGCCCAAGTCCCAAAGTCATGGAAGGTTGCGAACGTACAACCAATACCTAAAAAGGGAAGCCGAGCAGACCCGTCTAATTACAGACCCATAGCTATCACCTCAATCCTCAGTAAAAGTATGGAGCGAATATTAAACAACAAGCTCTTGGCATATCTTGAAAACAACGATCTCCTGTCTGACCAACAGTACGGCTTTCGGAAAAATCGATCGACAGGAGATCTTTTAGTATACGCCACACACATATGGGGTGAGGCTATTGAGAAATTTGGAGAAGCACTTGCCATATCTCTTGATATCTCCAAGGCTTTCGACCGGGTCTGGCACGCTAGTTTGTTAAGCAAGCTTTCTGCCTACGGGATACCACCTATACTTTGCGACTGGATATCAGATTTCCTGAGCGAAAGATCGTTTCGAGTAGTTATAGATGGCTGCTCTTCTGAACTTATGGCTATTAACGCCGGAGTCCCTCAGGGATCAGTTCTCTCTGCAACACTCTTCTTGCTGCATATTAATGATCTGTTCTTGCCCGGTATATTTGGATACGCGGACGACAGCACCGTTGCAGAGAGATACATTTCCAGTTCCCGTGCAACTTGCACTGACATTTACAACCAGAGAGAGGCGATGATAGAACGCATCAACTCAACATTAAAAAGAGTGTCCGATTGGGGCGAAGCCAACCAGGTTGAGTTCAATGCTACCAAAACGCAAGCGTGTTTATTCACCGCTAAAAGGAGTACGTTTCCCTTCACTCCTACTTTCCGAAATATGTCTGTTCCGATTACCGACAGTATTAATCTCCTTGGTGTAAACTTATCTCCCACACTTAACTTCCGGCGATGCATCGAGTCCAAAGCTCAAACTGCAGCCAAAAAGCTTGGTGTCCTTAATAAGGTCAAACATTACTTCAAGCCGGAACAGCTTTCGAACCTATACAAAGCTCAAGTTCGATCATGCATGGAGTACTGTAGCCACCTTTGGGACGGCTCAGCCAAGAACCAGCTTGATGCTCTGGATTCGGTGGATCGCCGGGCCAGGAGACTCATAGGCGACAAAAACCTCGATAAGAGAATGGCAAGCCTGCAACATCGACGCAACGTTGCCTGTCTGTCGGTGTTCTACAGAATTTATTTCGGAGAGTGTGCGCAGGAACTGTACGATCTTGTTCCTCCGTCGCCTTTTTACTCTAGAACATCAAGGCACAGAAACGATTGGCATCGGTACATAGTGGACATCCCACGACTCCGTACCAAGCGTTTTTCCCAATCGTTTCTGAACCGCAACCGCAAAGGAGTGGAATGCTTTACCAGCTTCCTTGTTTTCTGACTCCTACAATCCAGGAACCTTCAAATGCAGAGTGAATAGGCATCTCCTTGGCAAGCGCGGTCCACCCTAGGCTGCATCAATACTTAATCACTTACATTCTAAACTACATCAGGTTTGATTGCAGCCAAGCGCAGGCCTGTTACAAATTTAAAAAAAAAAATAGAATAAGTACATTTATATATACTGCTGGATAAGGAACTATGTGGGGGACACGGAGAACAGCTTAGTTTTTTTTTATATTTAGCAATCTAAAACATTTCATCTCTAAATTTATCAACCAATGAATAAATTATAAATACCTGTGCAGCAATTAATATAATATCCAACAGCTGGCCCAGGAACATAAACCCCAGTGTACACAGTTTAGCTAATCCAATACCGGGATACCCTAAATAAAATCTATCTAAACCAAACATCCCCAGGAACACTGACAACAGTAATGCAATTTCCAGGGAATATCCATTCCTGAAATAAATTAATATGAGTATAATATACACACCAGCATATTTAGCGGAACATAAAAAATATTTGATATCAGTATCATATAAGGTTTTGATACTGATATCAAACCTTATTTTTTTTTTATGTTGCGCTAAATATTTATTTATGCACCAAAAAAGTAGTGACAGTAATGAATAATTGAAGTTAGTATACATAGGATACCTTATGAAAAATGGCATGCCTATTGAATTTCCATTTAACAACCAAAACATTTCAACCAAATGAACATATTCTAAGTGGTAAGAATGAACCTTAATGAATTGTTATGAAACTTACGTCCATTTACAAGGCATTTTCCTCCAAAATGTTGAATTATTGGTTTCATTACATATAATTCCATCAGCAGCTATGCACTGCACTGTAAAGAAATAAGAAATTTCATTTGTTTTCTTTAATCATCCCATAAATACTTCTTTTTGAAAAGGCAAGGCAAGGCTTTTAAGGCACAAACCCAGTGTTGCTTCACTCTCAAGGCTGGTTACACATATGCCAGAATATGCTAGTTTCCTAATAAGATTTTCTTTTGCACAATGATGAATTATCCTCATGCAGTAAAATATTAGTTTACACATTTCAGTTATTACAGGTTAATCAATTTTGTACACCAAAATATTTATTTTACTATAGAAGCTATGGGATTGTAGAATGAACAACATTTTGAAATTCACTGTGTAATACTGGTTAAAAATAATTTAACAGACAACATAACATATATGTACTATCACACCTAGCTTGGGAATGAGTCTACTGGGAGTAATCTAAATGTGGTATGTTACAATTAAAAAATAAACGTGTCAATATTTACCATCAGCTTCGCCTTCAGAGGGGACATCTTTTCCTTTTGTACATCCTTTAAACTGTTGAGTATCAGGGTCAATTTGATTTATGGTGGGATCGGGACATATGTATTGTCCAAGTCGTAACATATTGCAATCCACAACTACATTTTTATCGCCCTTAGCTTCATCAGAAGCGAGTACCCTATCACGACATAAAAGCAAACCAAAAAGGTAAGCTAATATGCGTGTCATAATTCTTAAACTATGTTAATTTTACTAAACTTATGTTTACGTGAAATAATACTTGGTAAATATAACCACAAGCGTCTACGTTTACATACTTCTATTAATATTTAAAATTGCAATATTTATTTGTAACTCATGAAGTATGAACATTTCAACAAAACAAAAGCGTTTGACAGTGACGTAGTCATTATTGACATTTATATTTCGTTTAATGTAAAAGGCAAAGGTACTTCGTTAATTCATCTGTAGTTGAAACAATATATTTGGACTTAACTTGATATGTCGACTATCAAAATTTTAAGTTTATTATAGATATATCAAATTAAATTTTGATTCAAAAATCCTTTTCTTCCGTATATTTTTCTACCTAAGAAACGCCTGAATACGATATTTATAATACGGTAATTTGGCAACATTTAAAATATCGTACTAAGACTATAGATATCATTTATATGTGTAATCCAAGTTTTTATTTGGTGAAATTTCATTTTGTTTTAATTCAAATATGTTATGCATACAAAATAAGTAACGGTCTTCCAGTTTATTATAAAAGCTTTCCTTCTGTTACGTAGCCACCAATTGAAAAATCAAGACTAATTTGACCTTATATTTTTTTACAACCTGCTATATTTAATACGCTTATTCAATCATATTATTGTCTACTGTATACTTATTCAAAAAATGTCTTTGCAGGCAATAAAAGAGGGTATTTTTTACGAGAGAAAAAAGGACTGAACTCATTAAACTAACAAAATATATGACACAAATCATTTATTCATTTATACATCACTGAATCATAATTTATTTAAAACAAATACTGTTATTTATCTTTTAAACTGTATTAACACAATTATATTAGAGTTATAATGCTTATAATTAAAAAGGTTCATCAGTGCTGTTATCGCGTTTTCATAGCATTTTTCTCATAAAATAATCAGCCCCTCCAACCAGTGAAAGAAGGTGATCTGAAAAATAGTTTATAGAGCAAATAAATTAGTTTTACATGTTTTTACTGTTTATAATGTTCCCAAAAGTTCACACTTTCATTTCTTCAAAGTTACAGACGTTCTCATTCATCTAATGAAATTACATTGACGCCTAGTGTAGTTTTGCATTTGATCCTAAATTCTACAGTTAGGACGAATATTTATCTAATTTTGTAAAGTGCAGCAGTATAAATACATATTATATTTATATTTTAAAAATACTTAATAAAAAAATATTTTTTCTGTATGTGTCTGTGTTGACCTCCTAAAAGGCTGGTCCCATTTCAATGAATTATGGTAATGAGAAAATGAGGTAAACTGAGAATAGTTTAGATTGACAGTTCAATCTAAATTTTGTTGTGACGATTGCTGTTGTGTTTCATATAGTTCAAAGTGCCCTTAACCGCATTTCAATAAAATTGGCATCTTAGAAAACATCAGCGATTTAAAAAGCGTAGCCACAGCGGCTGGCGGGCCATCCCGAATTTACATAAATTATCATGTAGATGTCGTGGTACTGTAAGACCCACATTTAGGTGTAGACAGACGCAGGTCAGCTAGTATATTATAAATTAATATACAGACCAGTGAGACGCTTAATTCTGTAAAGACGCACATAAAACCTCGCTGCCTTAATGGTGCGAGTACTTGCTTCATTAGCAGTTTTGGGTTCAATACTTGGTGGGGTTGATTTAGAAAATAGTATTTTCTAATATATCATAGCATTATCTTAAACCTACTAGCAAAGACATGCCAGCAAAGGTAAATTACCTTTTACCATGTCAGCAAACTTTCATTGTACACCATCGAGTTAGATTCAGTCGCTTATCGGTCACCAATTAAAAAAGCATTTGCATAAGTCTATTTTTACATTGAAATCTATGCAAGTAACTTACGTGTTGAAGGTTGGTGCACCTTGGGGTGCTTGTCCAGATTGCTGTGCGAGATTACCAAATGTAAGAGTATTCTGCGTGGCAAGATTCTCAAATGTTGAATTAGACTGTGATGGTGATCCGAAACCTGCTATTTAAATACAATGTTTCAAATAGTCGTCTTAACTGTTAGCAAGCACTTTTAAAATGGGTCTCTCTTAATTTGAACAATTTAATATTGAAATTATTTAAGTTGAAAAAAAATCTTAACTTATTCTTTTTATTTTATGTACATTAATATGATAACGAAAGGAAAGATGATTTATTCATAAACACTTTTAATCACTGAGCAGATAGAGAGGAAGCGCTAGGTTAGAGTTAGAGAGAAGGAGCCTGCCTACCGCTGCCGTATGCGTAAGAAAAAGAGAAGCCAGACAGACTGGTGCCGTAACGTCTTACGTAACGAAACGATTTACGCTCCCATAAAAAGTTGTCACTTTAAAATTCCTTAGTCAAACAAGCTTTTGCAGTTAAATATGAGGTTTCCTTCGCGACCTGTGCTGAGGAATGCCACATTTTAAATCATATTTTTGAAGTGTAGGTAGTTCCTTAGGCGTATGAGGGTAATATATTTACGGATTAAATGCGTGATTAGTGTCACGAAGATGTGCAGCGTTTTAAAGCTGATTCAATTGAAGGTTAGATATTTGCCAGTTGTCATTTTATAATTTTAAACACAATTTTTCATAAAACATAAAATAAAAATATTTCATAACTCTTTTCCAAATTTTTTATTTAAAAACAAAATTTAATTCATAATTTCACAGATTAACAAAAAATACGTGGCATTTTTATTTACAAGTCGTTATTTGAGATTTCAATAAATTATTTGTGTTAATTTTCGACACTTCTAAATATTTTAATAACAATTAAATCCCTAACATATCTTCTGTTTTCCCTCCCTCTAGGTCTCAGAAATCTAAAGTTATAGATTTGTATAAATATAAACAAGACATAAAAGTTAGTTTGCCAAAGAAGTTTCACTTCTAACACGTGTATTTTGTACGCACGGACTTTTAATTTTTATAATCAGCGATGTATAAGGATAAGTTCACCAATCCGTGGGAATAGAAAAGCAATTCTTGGATCGATTTAGCGAAAGGAATCTATTCAATCGTGCAATAATTTTAGAGGTATCGTAATGAGTGAACGAGTTTAGCGGTCATCAAACCATATTAGCATGCCTTTTATAGGAACTGGTTTGAGGCCCACAGGTTGGATGGTTGCAAGTCTAAGTCTACGTAGGGACTTTTTGTATTTATTAGTAGGATTTAAAAAATAACTTACTAGGCGTAGTGTTACCAAATGCTTTTCCTGGTGATGCGTTACCAAACGTAGAACCTCCAAACGCACCTCCTCCAAAGGATGCTGGAGCACCAAACCCACTATTAGGGCTCTTGTTGAATCCACCAAAAGCAGTAGAACCGAATCTGTGGAAATCTTTAAATTGACACATCTTATTTGTACAAATTAGCACCTAGTGGTGTAGTGATGACAATATTATTTTTATTGCTGACAGTTTAGCGTTTCACCGTGATCACATCTGGTGGAAAGTGATTATATAGTCTTAAATGGAAGCATGCTAATCTGGTAAGTGGCAATTCACCTCTTGTAGTTTTTATGTACCGGAATACAAATCTCTTGTCTGGCGGTATGTTTTTGCTGATAGTGTGTTAACTACCCAAGACCGAAGCCTCCCTCTAGTCCAAATTCAGAGAAATTAGAAAATTCAATTTCTTAAATTCCCCTATCGGGGATCGAACCAGGAGCCTCTGCTAGCAGTGTGAGTACTTACACCTTAGATGGACGTCACCACGGCGCCAGCGAGGCCGTTAAAATTTAGCAGATTGATCTATGATATATGTGAAAGAAAATATATGTTTATTTGTAATTAATCAAATAAATAATACTTACGAAGGAGAACCACCGAACACGGGTTTTGATCCAAATACTGAACTTCCACCGAATGCGGAACCTGCAATCATAAAAGAATCGTACAAATACGAAACCATTACATAACAATACATAAAAAAAATATTTACTTGCCAAAGCACTTAAAACTCTATGTTAATTCTTTAAAACGAAATTAACATATAGTGTTAGAAAAAGCTAAAAGTGTTATTAATGACTGAAAATTTTAACAAGTTGTATAGGGAGAGCATAAAATAACAATTACCTATCACTATTTACTCTCCGCGATTTCAATATGGAGTTATTAGCACAAGAAAATATAAAGTATTCTGGATTCTTCTATGAACCAAACTATATTTATTTACCCATAAAACCGAAATAACACATATAAAGTTCGATTAATGAAACTGATGGGAAAATATGGGACGTGCNCGTGTCTTAGAGGACAATAACTTCCCAGTAATTACATTATAAATTTAGGAATCAAAATAATTAGGAGAAAAATAAATGAAAGTGCGTGCGTACGAAGTGCACATGTCGGAAGTGAAACTACTTTGGCAAACTATTTTTAAGTTTTGTTTTTATTTATACAAATCTAAAACTTTAGATTTCCGAGACTAAGAGCAAGGTGAAAAGGAAGAGATGTTAGGGATTTAATGAATTTAATAGTATTTAAAATATTAAGAGTGACTAAAATGAATATAAATATTATCTTGAAATTTTAATTGACGAATTTGAAATAAAACACCACGTGTTTTTTGACAGTATTAGATATTATTAATTAATTTTTTTATAATTTAAAATTTTAAAGATAGATTTTATGATATATTTTATAAAATAAAAATACTTTATGAAAAATAGTATATTAAATTATTATATGACGAATGGCAAATTAAAATGCCACATAATTTTCGTAAATATTAAAACTACCTGAACTTAAAATTAATTAGTATAAAAACGCTGCACACCTTCGTGGCGCTAATCACGCGTTTCATCTGTTAAATTTAACCGTCGTACGGCTAAAGAAGTTTCACATCAAAAATCTAAAACATGTGTGTATGTGTGTATGGGTACGAGAGTGTTTTTACCTGTATAAGTGTTGTGCGTGTGTACGTGGGTAGTTCATTTAAATTATTTTACATTGCATCAAACTTAAGTGCATAAAGTTTTTTAATTAGTTTTTCTCACCTTACTTTAGTTAATAGTAATAGCGCACCTGTTTGTTGTGGAGGTGTACCAAATACAGAAGGTTTAGCATCCCCACCGCTAAATGGTCCTTGGGGACTTCCAAATGGCTGCCCAGCAGCTGGGGTGCTAAAACTGCCTCCAGAGCTGCCAAATATAGATGACGGCTGGGTCGTTGCCGGCTGCCCTGTAAACAATGAACATTTTTTTAAATTGCTGAGATGTTAGCACAGATTATAATCATACCTGATGATAAGTCATAATACAGTTTACGATGGAAGCGTGCTAAACTAGCTAGACGCAATCTACCTTTTATGGTTTCTACACCAGATACGCATGGTACCGGAACGTGTGTCGGTGATACTCGTTACATAGAAAGAAACCTATACACGTATTACATAAACTTTCACATAGATGGCGCTGTACAGTTATCGCAGCTACGATTATTAATAAATTAAGTAGAAAATGTTCACAAGTTTAAAAGAAATAATTGAACTGGGTGGACGAAAAGAATAAATTAAGTTATATTTATAGGGAAGGTGTTAACTTAAAGTAGGAATAGCCCTTATTGCGTCAAACATTGATGGTGAGGGAGGAAAACTTATATCGGGTACGGACTATGGTGTAGTCTAGTAGTATGGTGTGTGGTGTAGTAGTATGGTGTAGAATAAGAATATGACCATGGTGTAGTCCATACCGAAAGCAGAAGCTCCAAACGCCCCGCCACTACTGCCACCACTCCAGAAATCAGTTGCTGGCTTCTGTCCAAAAGTGTTACCACCTCCAAATACATTAGCGGCATTTGTCTTCCCGCCAAACACATTCGTACCGAAAACTGAGCCTGTTGAACTGTAATTAAAAAATAAAGGTTACTTATTAGTAGTTGTGTGCACAGGCTAATATAACCCTATAAAGGTATACCTTATATAAAAATATACACAGAAAATGCAACTACGTCTATGTAAAAAACCTTTCTCATATATCTGTGGGATTTATTTATATACTATTTTCCCTTGATAAGTCAAAAATTCCGAAACAGGTTTGTATTTCTCATCAAATCAATAGATAAAGCGCATAATCTATCTAATATATATGTATGAAAGATATAAAAAGACATACTTTATGTATTGAAGATCATCTCTGTGTGTTTGGCGAATGTCCATAAAATTTTAAACAGTAAATAATTCAAAGTAATTTTAGAACACTTAATTACAGCTCATGAACTAACTTAAGTGTAACTTAATTACTGCCTTTTTTGCGTGGACGGAAAAGTAGCATACAGCTGAATCGACGACCTTTTTGTTAACATGCAATTACTTTTATTTGTTATTTTAATATCATATTATTTATTTTACTATTTTTAGCTACAACTTTAATGTATCAATGTTTCTGTTTGTTAAATAAATTCCTTTATTTTTATTATATTATTAAATTTAATATAAGTATGCGCCAGAGGAAATATTTTCACGACAAATCGCAATTAATACATTAATATATAAATACAACTCACTCACCCTCCACCAAAGATATTCCCACCGCTCGCTTGCGTTGGCGCGCTAGTAGTAGATATTGTGGCAGATGCAAACAAATTGGATTCAGCACCACCGAAAAGCGATCCACTTTGAGTTGTTGGTGTCGAGGATCCAAATACAGATGTCTGAGTTGTCGGTGTCGGTGTTCCAAACACAGATGCTTGAGTTGTAGGCGTGGGTGTTCCAAATATAGATGCTTGTGTTGACGGCGTCGATGTTCCAAACACAGACGTTTGAGTTGCCGGCGTGGGTGTTCCAAATATAGACGTTTGTGTAGTCGGCGTTTGTGTTCCGAAAACAGACGCCTGAGTTGCCGCCGTCGGTGTTCCAAATACTGAAGCCTGAGTAGTTTGAGTCGGGCTTCCGAACACCGATTGCTGTGTTGTAGACGTCGAAGTACCAAATATGGATGTAGTCGGTGTGCCAAACACAGACTGACTGGATCCGAAGACAGACGGTTGAGTCGTTGAGGCACCAAATATAGTCGATGCAGTAGTCGTTGGTGTAGCACCAAACACGGGAGAAGCGGCCGCTCCACTGAATATACTTTTAGCCGACGAATCATTACTGAACGGAGATGACGTATTTGACGGTGATCCAAATATACTTTGAGTTGTTGTATTCGAACTGAATACTGAAGTACTTGTAGTTTGTGGACCAAATGCAGACGCAGACGCTGAAGCAAAAATCGATGAAGCGTTCGA
The DNA here is from genome assembly GCA_015832385.1 of Elymnias hypermnestra. NCBI lineage: Eukaryota > Metazoa > Arthropoda > Insecta > Lepidoptera > Nymphalidae > Elymnias > Elymnias hypermnestra. Next base: position 945,422 of record JACTOM010000010.1, on the reverse strand, counting down.
CACAAATGCAGATGCCTGAGCCGAGCCGAAGGTGGTCTGGTTTGTTCCAAAAGCAGAAGTGATAGGTGTACTGAATATAGTAGGTTTTGCCTCACTAGTGCTAACCGTAGGAGTTGTAACAGAAGTAGCAGGTGTGAAAACTGACCCGGTTGTTACAGAAGTACTTACATTAAACGCACTAGGTGTCGTAGTCTCAGGGGTTTTTTTTGAGGCGGTTAGATCGGTGGATTCATCGACAGTTGCCTTCTGGTCTGTAACATTTTCGGCTTCGGATTTCTCCGAAGGTTCCCTTATAGGCGTCGACCCAGATGATAAACTTGATGTTGATTCAGTGTTACTCGGCGAAGCAAAGTTAGATTTGGGTTTCGTCTTGCTCTCAGTAGTTGTAGTTTGAGCTCTTGGGGGCACAGATGATTCTGAAGTTGTCGTTACTGGTGTAGTTGCATCGGATTTAGAACTTTCCGGAGCTTGTGATGGTTTTGATTTGTCAAACATGGCTGATTGTTGAGTGGTCTTTGGCCCAACATCAAATGAAATTTTTGATCCTGAAATTGAAATAACTTTGAAATTATATCTTCGACGAGCAATCTTACATTACCGCACCGGACCGATTTATATAAAAAGCAATTAGTAAAAACTATAAAATTTATTGGAAAAATTAAACTTATTGTCAGAAATATTATAAGTTATTATTGACGTTTTCGATTTTTCAGATAAATTAGACCTAAGCAATGTCTGGATAAGTAATGTGATAGATTAATTCTCTTTAATATTTCATTTTGTGTATTGGTACTAGGCTGAATAAAATTTTAGATCGACTTTTTTACGTAAATTTTTTTAGAGCGGCCAACATAGATAGAATATAGAATAGAGTTGTAAAACTATATATAATAAAAGGACCTGTGGGCGGAGGTGATGCTGTTGTAAAGTCAAATAATGATGTTGGTACTTTTTCCACTTTCGCTTCAGCTGCTGGTTTCTTGAGGTCAACTAAAATGTCAATTAGATACGATAAAAATAAGTAACAAAGTAATGCTAATTTGTCTGTCTTAAGACGTGTCCAAGTATCACATAAGCAAACTGTCTTAACTAAAAGTAAAATAAAATCCTTATGCACAATTCTTTTATTTTATTTTTCTCCATCAAACGGCATGAGATCAACACATTTGTTGTTACATGCTTTGGCCGTAAAATATTTTGGTCAATTTTTAAAAGAAAAATATTTACTATCTTTACATATAAAATACTATAATTAATATTTCTTTCCAAAATTATGACAAATGATCACGAAAATATTAACGTTTTCATATTGATCTTGATTTGTTAAATATAACAAATTGTTACCGAATATCACGGACTGTGCAGGTGTTTTGTTGAACGCGCCACCTGTTTTAACCTCTTTTTCAATTTTGATATCTGTGGCTTGATTTTGTTGGTTATTTGTTGCTTTAAATGTACTAGCATCTTTAGGTTTTTCATTTTCTTGTTCTAATTTAGCCTTATTATCAACTTTATCAAAGGCAAAACTTTGTCCACTGTTTTTTAACACATCAGGAAAGTTTTCAGTTTTACTAGGAAATTGTGTTGGAGCCTTTGAATTAGCTTTACTTGCTGGTTTCTCTTGTTTTGGTTTGTGTTCATCATTTTTTGGTACCGAACCTTCTGGTTCACCTGTTTCACTAGATTTCTGATTTGGTGCATTAGAGGAAGTATTGCGAGGTTCAGTTTGTGAAGCGGGTTGCGGTTTATTAAACACATTTGATGTGTCGGCAGTTGGTTCAAACGTAAAAATATTGGATGGCGTAGACTTAGAATTCGGCTTTCCTGCTGAAACTTAACGTAATAAAGTATTTCAAAGACCGTTTATATACTGGTGACAAAATGTTACCATATATACTGAAAATAGCTACAATTTTTTTATTTGAGAATTCTTGTTACAAGTAACGTTAAAATCTATGTTAAATAAAAAACTCTGCTGCTACAGCGCCTCCTATATATAATACTGTAGACGATAATGGTCGTTCTTTATCGGGAGTATACTGTATACTGAGTATAATAAGTTAATTCGCGGCTTAAATGATCCCTTTGCAAAGGTCTAGCCAAGTCTGTTCAATAGTTTTTAAGATATATAAAATGAGTTTTGACGGTCTCACTCGCAATGTACGGTTTTAATTCGTCTGCCTAAAACGGTAAGAGGCTTCAGCCGTGGCTAGTTATCACATTCACTTCACATTTTAAGTTCGACCGCTGAAGGATTCACCCCAGAGTACAGACAAACGCGCAAGGGTTTTGTAACACCGTTAACGTAACTGATAATAGTTGTGATTAATGTGTTTTCTTTTTTAAATAAATAAATACCAATATTTAATCTCCGATTATTTTTATATAGATTCTATATAACATTTCATTGTCTGATAACCTATATTAGAATACTCCTGTTAAAACTACAGCAAGGAATTATGACTTTGACTATTATTTTACAGTCACTTATTCTTAATATTATTGTACTACAACATTTCATCGTTAGTTGAGCAGAATACTGTTGTTATATTAAGACTTTATTATTTACTTACATGAAAATGCGGTTGGTCCACATATGTTTTGTCCCATAAATGTATTGCCATCATTTTTTGCTTCGTTAGTTTGTTGAACATTTTCCGATGGCGTTTCTTTAAGAATAAATTTCCTTAGTAAATTTTTAGTGTTTTGATTTACATTAGAATCAAACTGCTTCGGCGGTTCATTTGTTGGTTGCTGTTCCTTATATATTGTAGATTTTTCTTCTTTAATTTCTATAACACAGTGCATTTGCATATAATAAAGAAAATATAAGAGTGAATTTGATTTTAATGTTTAGGAAAATCAATTTGCATTATGGTACGATAGTCTATGCAAGAGCCATTAAGAGAATATCGCTTATGACTTCACATATATTTGAGCGTAAAGAAGACAAATATACGGCCAGAGAGACTCAAAAATAACCTCGCTCGCCTAAGGGATTATTGTGCATTCACTTATGCACTATATCTCCTGCACAGGTGGGTAAAGTCTGCATGGGATTGACCGCCGATTGATTGCATATTCATGCATTTTGTTACATAAGCAAAGACATGGGACTGACAAAGGGGTAACAAATCTGACTATTAGCCTGCAATTCTGCAAATATCTATTTCTAAACAAAATTATTTACAGTCTTACCGTCACCGAACAGGGTCCTAGCAACGCCAGCCGCAGGTTTCGAGGGAGTATAGGTGGGTATATTAATCGGTGACTCCTTGAGTATGTCAGGCTTTGGAATCGAGTCATAAAACGGCTGTTGTGTGCCTGTAAGAATGTATTCATGTTTTTTTTTATTGATGCTATTCATGTAAACTTGGAAAAAGGTAATTTACTGGTTTGTTTTACTTTACTTACTACTGGTTTCTAAGTAGCATAGATGATGATGCTGAAAATTGATACTTTTATCTCATAAATTGTTGAACAACATTTTATGTATTCGTAAGATTCACTTATACTTAAGTACTAATTTCAGCACATCACCACGAATTCAAGAAAGCGGCGATGTTGCGCGGAATGATATTGAATTAAAAATTCATTGTACTTACATGAAAAAGTTGTCGGAGCTGTGAATTTTTGCTCCGTACATATATTGGAGTCTTTTATAAATTCGCTTTTCATCTCAAAACCTGGTTCCTGGTTTTGTATATTTTGTGGTAGAGGAACGTGTTTTGGAGGTTCAACTCCCGTTCTTGGTATTTGAGGGTACGTTTGCGTCGGAGGTTGAGGTTCTATGAAAATATAGTAAGACGATATTGAATAGATAACATTGTTTTGGAAACTGTACATTGTTAATGTTAAATTGAAGAGTTATTCGACTGACTGAGATTTTAAAACTTAACTCTGTTGCGTAATTATTTAATTGATATTGAATAAAGTTGACAGTACTCACGATCAACTAACTGTTCGGTCCTCTCTTCAACATTTTTTGTTTCTTTCTCTTTCGAACTCCTTTCATATCTCAGTTTCATAGATTCCAAATGTTGCCGCAGTTCAACATTCACAGGTTTAATTTTAATAGGCTTATGGTTGGAAAGAACATCGCGGAGTGCATCCAACTTTTGGGAGCTTAAAAGATGTTCCTTTGGCTTATTCTCTGGTTCTATGCTCATGTTAAGTATATTCTTTGTTAGTTTCGAGAGCGGATCCCTGAAACCGACAATAAAAACAATTTTATAACAACAGTATATAAACTTATACGGGAGGTTTCTTGTTATAAATAGTAGACTGTAGACTTAATATCAAAGTTGAGAAATAATATAGACGGAAAGAAAATAGCTCTTGGCATTTTTATAGACCTAAAAAAAGCATTCGATACAGTCAGTCACAAAATACTCCTTAGTAAAGTAAGTGATATAGGAATTACTATTATGGCCTACAAAATCTTTGAGTCCTATTAAGCAAATCGTTACCAACTTGTTAAAATTAAGAATTTCCAAAGTAACCAAACCCCAATAACATACGGAGTACCCCAGGGATCTATATTATGATCTATCTTATTTTTAATTTACATAAATGACATCAGTAAACTTGCCCTTAAAGGTGACCTGTCACTATATGTGATGATACCAACATCTACTATTATAGCAACAAAATAGAAACGATTATATCCGATGCCCAAAATGATCTAGACTTAATCAATGTCTGGTTTCAATGTAATCTATTAACTTTGAATGTAAACAAAACCCATTACGTTATATTTTCGGCTAAAAGCAAAAAAATAAACGATTTTCAACCACTTAAGATAAATAACACAATAATAAAAAGATCAGACTGTGAAAAATATCTAGGCCTAATGTTAGACAATAAACTAACATGGAAACCACACATTGATAAAGTAAGATCAAAGTTGAGATCCTTAACTGGAATGCTGCGCAGTATAGTGAGATGTCTGCCCCCCAAAGCACGTTATATTATATACAACTCACTAGTCAAACCACACATTGACTACCTCATCCAAATTTGGGGCTCAGCTGCAAAAACTAACATCAAATTATTGCAAATAACCCAAAACAAATTGATTAAAGTATTATTCCATTACGATTTTTTGACTCCAACAGTTAAAGTATACAAAGAAACAAAATTAATGAATATCACAACAACCTACAAATACTTTACATGTCTCCTAATTCGAAAAATATTACACAGGGACATACAAATATTATACAAATTTATCTTTAATAAAGAAAAATAAATACTCAATTTTAAAAAGACTTCGAAGTGCTAATGATATATCATTTTAGGCCAACCAAGAACTAACTATGGAAAGAAAAATATCACCTTTGAAAGTGTACAAATATATAACAATCTGCCAAGTAATATTAAGGAATGTAAAAGTATTTATAATTATAAAAAACTCCTTAAGAGACATTTACAAAATGAAAAATAATTACTACTTATTCCTAACGCTTTTCATATAAAATAATAATAATAAATAAATCCAACGTAACTTTCAATCGCCTGCAAAGCACATCTAGTCGACACACATCTCTGTAGCGTTCGACATACCGAACAAGTTTTTGTTATTATGGTACAAAACTACTCGCAAGCACGCTCGTAGCGTAAATTATTGATAAACATTGTAATGTGTTGTTTCAAATAAGTGAATTGTAATTCTTTTTGAAACAGTAAAATAAATCTCTTAAACCACAAATAGTATCAAATGTGTACATAGTGATTGTGATTTAAATTATAAAAAATGTGACAGTCTTAGATACAAAAGTGGTAAAAGGTAATTGATCTCTTAATGACACAAAGCCAAGACTATCCCTAGTCCAGACGAAACGAAAAATTAGAAAATAGAATTTTCTCAATATACCATTGGGAATAAAACCAGGAACTTCAATTAGCAAAGCGAGTACTTGCACCATCACATTAATGAGCGTTTTTGATTTGTAGTTAATCAGACACACATAGCCGACCCGAAGCGGGGTATTTGAAGTCCCACAAACCTTTCTCATTAAAAACTATAGGACAAATCTAGGTATATAAAGGGTTTGTCGAGGCCATAACGAATTCTTCAAAGCCAATGTGCTATCATTACTACTATATAATTTTTTCTACATCAATATAACCTGTAGATATACCGTTTACCTATATATTCCTTCTTTCGCTTTTCTTTTCTCGTACAAAAGTGTAATATTTTAGTTTTCTTACATTTAATAGTATCTAAATCATTTGTATGTGTTTATATATATATAACGCATGTCGAGTTCGCCAACAATTGGATGTGCGCTGTGACTGTTGCTGATATTATTTTTAAATGTAATTGTCTAACTGCCACACCTGTTGGTGTACCTTCTTCAATAAATGAACAACGTTTAATTTAATAACTTCAGTATTAGAAGTTACTTGCTTCATATTTTTTGTAAACGTGAAATAAAGAAACCTCTTCCTGGATTACATTTTTAACGATTTGCGCTTTTTATTGTAAAAAGCGCAAATCGTTTCAAATATTATTTTTTTTTATAACAAAAATCCCAAATAGTTGATATGTAAAATGTACTTTCCTATTATTTTGGTACATTAACGCACGATACGAATATAGGTTACCGCATATAACGCATGGTAGCACGATTTATATTAACCTGCTGGTGACGTGTTATTTTTCTCACCCAAATAATCGCGGTACCACAAATGTACGATACTAATTTCGTTTTCGCAGATTTATACGGTCGCGTAGGTTTCTCAGTTGCCTCATGAACCGTTTCAGATTTTCATACAACTCAACCGGGGTTTTTTAGTACCTCCTTTTGTATCGCGCGTAAATTTTTGATGCTTAGGGCCGGCAGGGTTAATTTAAAGTATTAAAGAGATGTTAGAAACGTAGGTGTTTTCCACAACAGAGTTCAGGAAGAGCATTGGAGAGTGCTTCCAGTGTGTATCGGACCACTCACTCGTCACTCTTTATCACTCACTTGTTCCTAAAGGGCGTGCTCCTTAAAAGTGACGTTGATTTGAACACCGGAACAAGATTACACTCGGTCATCGTGTTCCTTAAAGTTTTCAACACAGCCATTTGTCGGGTCAATATCTCCTGTTGTTTTACAAGTGGCTGATACACGTCGTCCAATATGGGCCGAATCATACGGTCTCCTCGTCTGTTGAAAAGATAAGCTTCATTTTTGTCAATTCTTACACCATCTATAAGAAAGTTCTTAAAATTGCTATATAACAGGAAACCTTTAAAATTTCAATAGCGCTACACTTACATAAGATCACACCCGCATACATAGTAATATTTTTTTAATAAGTTTAATTTTTTTATTTTTACATAGCAATAGTTTCATTATTTTTAGTTTATTAATTGTAAGAATGTATAAACTTGTGTTTCGGAAGAGACCCCTAATAAAGCTATAACTTTACTAAAGTCTACTCATCACCACGAAATGTATTTATTGTAAATAAGTTCAACCAAATAAAAGATTTATATTTTCTTCTGGATATTTGAAAAAACTGCACTAACATCAACGGTTATACACTATAAGTTTGAAAAAAAAATTTTTATTTGAGTATTTGAAAAAAAAAACAGAATTTTTTAACGGCTGAAAAATTCAACAAAATATTAATATAGCAATAGCAAGCTTTCTCTAATAATTTATATTAATCCTTACTAATATTGTAAACTGTCTATCAAAACTAATGAATCAATTTAAATGAAATTACACAGATAGTCTAGAGTCTAAGAAATTACATAGACTGCCTTTTAACATAAACAATGTTGGAGCTCAATTATAACAAATTTCTCCATATTATATAAGTATAAGTAAGTAAGTAAATACATACATACATACATAGCATCACGCCTCATTCCCTTCGGGGTAGGCAGAGACAACATCCTTCCACTTGCCACGATCCTTGCATATCTCCTTCGCTTCTTTCATTCTCATTAAACCTTTCATACAAGTTCGTCGGTTTAGAGTACTCTTGACCTGGCCGTTATTTAAAATGTCCTGGATTTGGTCCAGGAACGTTCGCCTTGGTCTTCCCCTTCCAACTTTCGCATTCACTCTTGACTCATAAATCCTTTTTGTCAGTCTCCTTTCATTCATTCTCTCTACATGCCCAAACCATCTAAGCATACCTTTCTCAATTTTAGTCACTACGTCTTCTTTTATACCACAACGTTCTCTTATCACACTATTTCTTACTCTGTCACTCAGTTTTAATCCACTCATGCTTCTCAACGCTCTCATCTCTACCGCATTTATTTTACTTTTGTGATTCTTCTGCCATACCCAACTTTCACTACCATACATAAGTGTTGGCACCAACACTCCAGCATGCACTGCCAGTCTAGCCCTTTGAGACACCATCTGGCTATTCATAAAAGCATGCAGAGCACCATTTACCATATTCCCTGCATTCACTCTCCTTTCGATATCACTTTCACATGTTCCATCTTTTGTAAATTTAGATCCCAAGTATACAAATTCTTTCACCTCTTCCACTTGTTCCCCATCTATCAAAATATTGCCATTCATCATAGATTCATCTCGTTCAAAAAGCATAACTTTCGTTTTGTTTACATTCACTTTCATTCCTTTCCCTTTCAAAGCTTCATTCATAATATTTAGCATCTCCTGTAGCTCGTTAGCGGATGACGCAAGTATTACTTGATCATCAGCGTAGAGTAAACATTTGATGAGTAATTCATTCATTCTTAACCCATACATACTTTCTTTTAAATCTGTCAAACATTTATCCATGAAAAGGTTGAACAGCCATGGTGACGCAACACATCCCTGTCGAACACCTCTTTCGACAGGAAACCACTCCGTGTACGCTCCGTTTATTCTGACACAGGCACTAGAACCCTCATAGAGAGACTTCAATGCTTGGATCAGACAACCGCTCACCCCATACGTAGATAACGTTGACCACAGCTCATTCCTCACCACTCGATCATAGGCCTTTTCTAAATCTACGAACGCGCAATAAACTTTTTGGTGTTTAGCCAAACATTTTTCAGTTATGCACCGTAAAGAAAAGACCTGATCCGTACATCCCATTCCTCTTCTAAATCCCGCTTGCACGTCCCATATTTTCCCATCAGTTTCATTAATCACCCTTTCAATTAATATCTTTGCATACAATTTGCCGACGACACTAAGAAGGCTGATACCGCGGTAATTTTTGCACTCCTGCTGTGACCCTTTTCCTTTATATAGAGGGACAATTACGGCCTTGCTCCAATCTCTTGGGACTTGACCTTTCTCCCAGCATATATTGAAAAGGCAGTACAGCTGAGCTACCACAATCCCGCGGCCAGCCTTCAGCATCTCGACTGACACTCTGTCATACCCAGCAGCCTTACCTGATTTCATACCTTTTATCGCTTTCATGATGTCATCCATACTAATCTCGCTATCACTTGTCTTACATTCATTGCTATCCGCAGAGGCCATATTTACCTCTGCTTCATTTCTTTCAAACAAACTTTCAAAATGATCCTTCCATCTCTTCAATATCCATTCTTCTCCTTTTATTAAACTTCCATCTAAACTTCTGATTTTACAAAGCTCCGAGGAAGTAGATCTCCCTCGGGCAAATTGTATTGATTTCCAGAAAAACTTTTTGTTTGACTGAAAATCATCAGAAAGTCTCCTATCATACATATCACTGTATTCTTCTTTTTTCTTTCTTACAGCTTCTTTCACGATTACTTTCACCCTTTTGTATTCCATTCTTGCCTTTTTTACGTCATCATTCGTTGCCTTTTGCATTCGTTGGTTCGCTTTTGTAGCCAACCAATCGGACCAAGCTTTCTTCTTTTCACACACAGCTGCTTGAACATTTTTGTCCATCCACAAATTCTTCTCTTTCTTACCTTTCCTCCTTTTAGACACGCCACATACATCAATAGCAGCACCAACCACTCCATCTTTAAATTTATTCCATAAACTTTCAATCTCATTTCCTTCGTCTTCACTCTTGAATCGCCCACTCAAATTTTTCAGATATTCTTCTCTAACATCCTCTTCTTGCAATCTCTCCACTTTTATTCGTTCAAGAAATAAATAAATAAATAGATAAAACTGTTTTATCATAAACAGCAATGAAGAGTTATTTACTTACCTGTTATAGTCATCTCTTGAATTCATTTCATTCCATTTGCGATCAAGTGCTTTTCTTGCGTGATCAATTTGTGTTTGCACGTAATAAGCCAGTTTCTTTACAGATGCTATACGTTTAGTTGTCAAAGGATCTGCTTGGGTCCACTCTTGTAGATCCTTCGATCTACAGCAAAATAATTTCGATCTAAAGACACTGCTCTATCACATTAAAAAATAATAAATAACTCTGTTTTGGTAGAAACAGTTGTAAACACTTATTTTTTCAGCCTAGAACTGAACTTTAATCTCACCTGATGGTTGGTAAAAATACTTTTCAAGTTTAAGTTCAATTACATTTACTTCCATTTCAAAATATATTAATTGGGTAGTTTTATACAATAGTGGGAGTGCACTTCTGTGCTGAAACGTCTTTACTGAAGTATAAAACGTTATATATAAAAGGAGTTTTGATGGTCTCGCTTCTAATTCGTCTGTCTAAAACGGTAAGAAGCTTCGGCCGTGGCTAGTTTTCTTTTTTTTTATTGCTGACAGTTTAGCGCTTGACTGAGATCTCACCTGACGGTAAGCGATGATACAGTCTAAGATGGAAGCGCGATAAGCTGGTAAGAGGCGATACACATTAAGTTTCTACACAGCATCGTAGAAGAACACAAATCTTTGTCCGGCGATACGTTTTTGCTGGTAGGGTGGTATCTAGCCACGGTCGAAGCCTTCCAGACAAATTAGACAATGAAATTTGCTAAATTCGTCCAACGAGGAATACCTACCGCACCACTGCACCAGCGAGGCCGTCAAAAAATAGATGGATATCGATTTTTATATGTATAAATAACTTATAGACAGTTTAGCGAAAACGTCATATTCAAATCAGAAAATACCATTTCTTACATTTGGAACAGATAAGACATGTTTGATGACGCTTTGGATTCCAAACAATTATAGATTGCTCTCCCCTCTATTTATCAACTCTTCATTACTTCATAAGTGCGCTATATAGACTACACACTATGCCAAAATTGACTTTCCACTCTACACCACAATATAAATTTGAGGAGTCCAAACGCTCAATTTTTTTCTAGAATTATACAATGAACGGCTCAACCGATCGCAATGAGTCGGTATATATTAATAATACGTGGTTCCGCAAATAATAGGAATAATATGGGTACTATTTGTTACCCGCGACTTTCGCCTACCTTTCACAACTCAAGAACGGCTTATCCGAAATAGATAAAATTGTCTGTATTATAAGTGATTGCGCGAATTATAGTGTTTATACGTTTATTATGTCCGCGACATCATCTGTATTATTAAGAGTAGTCGTCATATTATGTATGAAGATATCACATATTTCTAAACAGACAAAGTCACGAACAACAGTTTGTATTATTATAATGATGCAAAATTATTACTCAGCATGAGCTCTTGCTTCTGCAATCACAGCACAAGCTCGTACAAGCTCCAATTTCAACTGTACGATTGTATCTCGCAATTCTTCAATAGAGCACTCCTTTTTCAATTTCTCCGTGTCCGTATCCATGTCTATATTAAAATTAACTGATTGCATGTCTTGTTGAAACTGTTAAGGATAAAGTAAAACAAAAATGAAATTAAAACATGATTTTTCAATTCCAATTAACTCGCACTCTATTGTATAGATCTTCTAATCTTCAATCGTTAGAAAAATAATTGTTTTATTCGTCCACTCAAATTCAATTAGATTTACTTAAAGTATAGGATGACAAGTGAGTTTCAAAAAATAATAATACAGTGTAACCATAACATTACATGGTTTTGAGTAGAAATTTTCAAACTTCCTAGACAATTTTCATATTCATATTTGCAATAATTATATTTGCAAGCTACCACGGCTTCCAATAGGTCGTTTTGGCGCGATATTTAGTCCGGTTTAGAAGCTAAAATAGATGACGACCTGAATAGCAAATAAGCGTCAACTGTAATAGAACTCCGTTAGTATTTTATTTATTATTTAGTATAGTGAACCAGCATAGAATTGTGCAGGAGTGAGTCAGGGAGGAGATCAGAACGTTAATATTTTTTGAAGTTGTAGAGCTACCTCTATTTTCATTTTATTAACTCCGTCCGAAAATGATAACTCTAGACGTTTTATGAAATGTGCATTTTTTGTTTTATGAAAAGTTTTTCTATTCTAATCAATTTTGGATTTTGTCGGTTACTATGTGTTTACTTTCGTCGTCTTTACCATATGGGGATAAAAACCATTATTGCGAATTATTTAATGACAATTATACACAACCAGACAAATTATGTTAATCAGTATTAACATGTGTTATAAATTATTCACCCTTATTTGTCTTTCTTGCGTTATTTTCCGAAAATTGTATATTTCCATATTGAAGTCGTTGACTTCTTTGACGAGCATGTTTTTCAGTTTCTGATTCATTTTCGCTTTGTTTATCTTCTCTTGCTCCAATAATGCCGCAGTGGCTTCGGCTGAAGGCACTGCTTGGGAATTAGGGCTTTGTACACTAGGATTTGGCGGTGGCTGTAAAATAATTTTAACACCATTACCAAAAATTTAAATATAAAGGATTGGAAAAAAAAACCTACAAAAAAATAGTTAATGAATCCCAATTAAACAGATACTGAAAAGTTGCTGAAAATATAACACTTAGATAACATCATAAAGCTTAAATATATTAATTCAAATGTTTTTCTTGTTATTATCCAAAATGTATTATCACTCATGTAGAAACCTATTTATTTAATACTTTTTTTATTTAATGCACCTAAAGAATTTTGTATGTTGTAAAAAAAAGTGCGTCCGTACTAAGTACACATGTCAGAAGTTAGAAACAATGAAGATATGTTAGGAAATTAATGAATTTAATTGTAATTAAAATATTAAGTTTCGAAAATTAATGCAAATAATTTATTGAAATCTCAAATGACGAATTGTCAATGAAAGTGCCACGTGTTTTTATCAACATTAGAAATTATTAATTAAATTTTGTTTTTTAATTTAAAATTTAGGAAAGAAAATTTATGAAATATTTTTATTTTATGAAAAATAATATTTTAAATTATTCAATAACGCGTGGCAAATGAAAATGCCGTATGTTATTTGTAAATATTAAAACTACCTAACCTTCAATTGAATCAGCTTTAAAAACGCTGCACATCTTCGTGACACTAATCACGATTTAATCCGTAAATTTATTACTCTCGTGCGCCTAAGGAAGTTTCACTTAAAAAATATGATTAAAAAAGTAACGCGTTTCATCCCCAAAATTTCACCCTCATGCTCCTAAAGAAGTTTCACTTCAAAAACAACTAAATTAAAAAATAGACATTTAATATGTATATAGGTTTTATTACCGCTGAGTTAGGTACTTCCAAATTCGTAGGTGGCGTTGATTCCTTTTTCGCCCCAAATGACGAACTTGTAGCTGCAAAAGAACGTTTTCTCTGTTTATCGTCATATTATCATTAAAAAAAAACTATTTTTGGGATAAATGTATAACTTGTGGTTTATAGTTGATACAAAACTTGACTTCCGATTTTTTTGTCCTGCTAAGAAAAAGATTGGAGTCCTTGCTGGCAAGATGAAGTTCTAGCACAAACAGCATCTTGAGAATGTGGAACGGTGGACTTGCCTCTTCAACACTAGTATCTTAATTTGCAGTTTGTGCTGGACGGCCTCGCTGGTGCAATGTTGCAAATACTCGCTTCGTTGGCAGAGGTCTAAGGTTGGATTCTCAATTGGGCAAATTTTGACTGAGACTTGACTGGTGATACTCTTCTGCCGTGGCTAGTTACCAACCCACCAGCAAAGCCGTACCACCCAGCAAAGGGATTTGCGTTCCGGTAGGATGCTGTAAGTAGAAACCATAAGAGGTAAATTGCCTGTCTCTTACCAGATCAGCATTCTTTCATCTTAGTATCATCATTTACCATCAGGTTTGATCACAGTGAAGCGCCAACCTGACGGCAACAAAAAAATGTCCAGTTCGATTGACAATGGGAAAAATTTCTGACTTCTACTCGCAATTAAAAATTCTCACTATTGCGCTTACCATGCTTTCATATTTTGGAGGAAGGTTGTCTGGCAGTCCATATTTACATACCTGCAGGAAAACCTACGTTGGTCTGGGGTTGTGGTACAGGTTTCGGTATAACGGGTATCTGCTGTAGTACTGGTATAGGCTTGTTGGGCAGCGACGGTGGTGCAGTCGTTTGTTGCAACTGCGCTGGCGGAGTCTGGGGCTTCAATAATAGTAAATATTTAGGGGGTGATTTGTTATTTTACTATCAAAGACAAACGTGCTGGGTCAACTGGTGTTAAGTGATTGCCGCCGCCCATGGACCCATGCAGCACTACAAGGACTGTCGGCTTAATAGAAATAAATTTAACCGCCGCTTAAATGGCTTAGCCCAGCGAAAAATCCGTCATTCCACATTTGTTGCATAACGGTTAAGTTATCACTTACGTTTTACTTACTTATTGATAATACAGGGTGATTGGTAATTCGACATATTTCCGTTAACAGGTGACAGGATTGGGCTCCACCACTGACGGAAAGCCTCGATCCCGAGCTGGTAGGGAAAATTATTAACACTCTTTTCCCAAGGGAACAGCATGGAGTCCTATTACCCAGGGCAAAAATACCAAACAACATCATAAATCCCGTCGAAGCGGTTTCGGTATTAGAGCTTGATAGAGCTGTCAAGCGTTTAACAGCTCGTAACACCGCACCAGGTCCAGACGGTATACCTGGGCGAGCCTGGGTTTTGGTTATGCCACTACTTGGAAACCGACTGAGGCGTCTCTTTACCTGCTGCTTCCAATACGGCATTTTTCCATCCGCCTGGAAAACAGCGAGACTGATACTGTTGAAAAAAGGTGGTAGATCCGAAGACTCTCCCTCTGCATACAGACCCATATGCCTACTGGACGAGGTCGGTAAATTATTTGAACGAGTCATTGTCAACCGCCTAAATGAACATCTGTCACTTAGTGGTCCCAATCTGACAGAACATCAATTTGGATTCCGACAAGGACGGTCCACTGTAGACGCGATACTCAGAGTGAAATTCCTGACGGACCAAGCTATCCGTGAAGGCGGAGTAGCATTAGCAGTGAGTCTTGACATTGTGAATGCTTTTAACTCTTTGCCCTGGAAGGCGATCAGAGAAGCACTCATTTACCATGACGTGCCTCATTACCTGCGTAATATAATCGAGGCTTATCTCAGTGATCGAAAAATCCAATATGCATGTGGGAACAACAAATTGCACACAAGGGAGATAAGTTGTGGGGTTCCTCAGGGCTCCGTGTTGGGACCGCTCTTATGGAACCTTGCATATGATAAAGTTCTGCGCGCTTCCTTCCCTCCAGGGGTGAGTGTTATTTGCTACGCAGATGACACTCTAGTTCTGGCGGTAGGAAAATCATTCGAGGAAACAGCGAGACTTGCGGTAGGCGGCGTAGGTTGTGTTATGACCAAAATCAAAGACTTGGGTCTGAATATAGCGTCACACAAAACCGAGGCGCTATGGTTTCATAAGCTGCCCAGACGACTGGAACCACCGATCTCGTCGATCTGCATCGGGGATAACAATATCCAGATAGGAAAATATATTAAGTACCTGGGATTAACCCTAGACAGTCGTTGGGACTTTGGCGAGCACTTTGAGCGCCTAGCCCCCAGGATAGCAAGGGTGGCTGGGGCATTGCAGCGTCTGTTGCCTAACCTCGGAGGACCCCAGGAAGAAGTACGCCGTCTCTATGCCGGAGTGATACGTTCTATGACCCTTTATGGGGCACCCATTTGGTCACACAGATTAGCGGGCGTCCGCCGTTATAGATCAAAACTTAACAGCGTGCAACGCAAGGTGGCTATCAGGATCACTCGAGGTTACCGGACAATATCCTTTGAAGCGGCTACGGTTCTAGCTCGTGTGCCTCCTATGGATATACTTGCTGTCAGGGATGCAAAGGTGTATGCATGGACCCGCAACATTCGCGAGAGGGACAGGAGTGTATCCGAAAATGATATTACAGTGTTTAAGCAACAGGCGCATCAACAAGCACTGGATGAATGGCGAGTGCGACTTGAAGGCGATCGGAGGACACCAACGCGTGCCGTAGGGGCGATTCTACCAAGCTTTGAATCTTGGTTAAGAAGGTCTTGGGGTAACGTTACCTTCCGGCTTACACAGATACTCACTGGACATGGCTGCTTCAGTGAGTATCTGTTTCGAATAGGACGTGAAACAAGTGCGCAATGTCACCACTGTGGAGGAGACCGAGACGACGCTCAGCATACGCTCGCAGAGTGTCCTGCATGGAGGAGTGAGAGAAGGGCCCTGGTTACCCTAATTGGGGCAGATCTTACTCCTTCAGCTATAGTTGCAGCTATGCTAGCAGATGAGGAATCTTGGAAAGTGGTGGTCTCCTATTGCGAAAGCGTAATGACAAAAAAGGAAAAGGCAGAGCGGATTCGACAGAGCGCAAACCCTGCTCAGGGATGTAGACGACGTGGCGGTGAACGCCGCCCGTCTGTCTGAGAAACAGTCCCATAAAGGACTTTCGGATTGCACGCGGTGTTAGTGAGGGCTTCCACCGCTGTTACTTAAGAAGCAATCCTGAGAGGGTATCAAAGACAGGGTGGTTGCGCAAATGCGAGACGGGAATTTTCCTCAGGGAGGAGTCGTTGCGACATCGCACGAGAGTGGCTTCGGTGTAGTCGTTCTACGGAGAACCCGGAGTCATTTGATAGGTGCAGAGGAAGGCTATCGGAGGGGTTTTAGTGGGTACAATCCCACATCACCCGACTTATCCCTCAAAGGTTGGGTATCTTTCGAAGATTTCCCCTTCGTTAAAAAAAAAATAGGTGACAGGATTGACTAGTTCCGATAATTTCAACCCCCATATGCATAATGCAAAAGTGAACCCCTAACGGAAATACGTAGAATTCCCGTGTATATATCTTTTAATTATATAGTTTTAATTTTTTTCAGTTTTATTCGCCTACGTTCCGGTCCGTCGCTGAAAAGCATTTGTGAATATATGCTTCGACAGCAAAACTCCTGGATTTGATTTCCGGTTGCATAGAAAATTGCATTTTCTAATCTGCTGAATTTGAAATAGTGTGAAGCCTAGAGAATTATGATAAATTCATCAAATGGAGGAATTTGACATACTGAGGTTTACTACGTTAAGGTTATACCGCATATAAAGCAAACTGATAACTACCTTAGGATGGTTAATGAGTGGCGCTGGCACTTCAGGCTGTGATACGTCATCTAGTATAACTCTAGAACAATTGTAACATGTATATATAACAAAACTTTTTATAACACGTATAAACTACATTACTTTTAAAGGATATCATATACCTGGTTTTATTTTGCGAACAAACAAAAATTTTAAACATATTACCACACTTCTTTTCTTTAACACTTCTATCAAATATATTTTAGAATAATCAAATATAATACACGCAAACACAATATTTAAAAAATAAATGGTATACATATAGTAAGTCAATGCCCAGTAATATTCTTTCACTAGAGAATCGTCGAAAAAAGGCATTTAATGGTTTGTACAAAATCCTGAACAATAAGACTGATTCACCGCAGGAGGTACCTAAGCAAAATCTTTTTCAAATGTCCTCGACTGTGTACGCGTATCAAAAAAATATTTAGTATTATTTTTGTAATACAAAATTATGTTAAAAACTCATTTATTATAAGTTCTCATGAAACGTTCAACAATATAGACATAATGGAAAGGCCTAGTCAAAAGAAATATTACATCTTACCTGTTAAGAAAATAAAAATAATTATACAATTAGTGCACAATAACGTTACGTTTTAAGTGAAAACCTATTTTAGACTATAATTTGTTTGTTTCCCAAAAAAATATATATAAATAAATAAACGCAAATACAGAAAAATCTTTACACAGTATAAAAATTAATCGGTTCCGCTGTCTGTTCGCTTAGTTGTTTAAAATATTGAACGGGAGGCAAAGCAAAGGCGCAGCCCGTGCCACTGCGGTCCAGCACACATGAGATAAACTATGAAATAATAACCCCTGTTTTATACAAATGAATTCGTAGTCTTACGGATTAATGTACTTCATTATTACTGAATAGTTGGGGACTGTCGCCTTTATTTGTGAAATAAATAAATATATATGTTTTGTACAAGGTGTGAGGATATTGTTTCCGAAAATGGAGACAGACGATAGTACTAATAACAGCTTTGATGATGGGACGGAAATAAAATCGATCTTGATTAAAAAAGATCATATTTTTAAATCGTTTTTTTAGCATTATTTACGCTCCATCATGTTAGTACGGCTAAATGAAATGACAGTTTCATAATAAATACCTAAAAAAAACCAGCAATAAAACAAAATAAAAATCAGGTGGTGCTCGAACGCACGGCCTATGAATTGATCCACGAACGCACGGGAGCGGCGCGTGTAGTTCAATTCATTGCCCCTAACCTAACACTTTGTATAATAGACTGGCCGAATAGTAGGAATTGAATATATAGATAATCATACTTCGTCAAGGCGGCGGCTGGTAAAATCAGCGATTGCGGTGCAGTACATATCTGGGGGGCCGATTTGTTTAGGTTGACCACATTGAATATGGATAACATCCCAGTTTGCGACACTACATGGAGCTGCGGCATTGCTGGAAGCACCTCATTTTCACCTAAAAACGTGTTACTCAATAAAATTTAATGCTTTATGCTTTAAATTAACACACTTACTTATATATTTCATATAAATGATACATATATATATATATATATATATATATATATATATATATATATATATATATAAACAAATTAATTGCGCCGACTGAAAGTGACTGATTATAAAACTTTGTGGTATGATTAATTAAATTTATTTTCAAGTAGTATTATAACTAGTTGTGCTCATCGATATCACTAGCAGTTCCCAAACCCGTAGAAATAAGGGGAATCCAGATCGAATTGTTAATCCAATACATGGTATTCAAGTGGATTGCCACTTAAACTTGCAAAAGACTTCATTCAAATCAATCCAGCCGTTTATAAATAAATATTTCTTATATATATATATATATATATATATAAACACTGGCTGACCCGCAAACGTTGTTTTGCCTTATAATAACTATTATGGCTATTAAAAAAATAGGGGTTGGTGATGGAAAGATAAAAATTAAGGGTCGTATTTTTTAATTCCACATCTAAAAAAAATAACCAAAACAATTTTTGTCAAAAAAATTACAATTTTGGGGTAGATCACCCTTAACATTTTGGGGGATGAAAACAAATGTCGTCCGATGTTCCAGCATAGCCGATGTGCACGCTAATATTCACTAAAATCAAAGAGGAGTTCAACTCAACACCGTGACACCAGAATTTTCTATAATAATCTTTTTCACAACACAATATACATATCAGAAAATTTGACAAGACAATTTTGAAACACATTTTTTGTAAATTTTACTAGATTTAACGTTTATACTTAATAAATCTGCCTTTAGAGAAGATTGACACATTCATCTTATAAATGACGGATTTCCTCATCTTTCCACAGGATGGTGAACATTAGAAAATAACAAAAAAAAAAAGAAATTCATTTAGTATCGTTACATCGTTAACACATTACGCGAAGAATTTGTTGCAATTTTTAAAGAAAAAAAATCTAAAGTTTTGCTTTTCTCATAAAATTAGTGTACTAATAATAAAATACAACATAATTCCATTATACCAATTGTAATTATGAAAATATACACAATGGAATAACCACATTAGTCGTAGATAGTAAATAAGATGTGGAAAAACCTATATGTGACCATTCAAAAATGCTTCGTTCAAAAGCCTGATTGAATAATTTAGTTATTCACTTCATGGGACTTAATATATAATAATGCAATTAACATAATTTAATTGTAGACACATTGTGTTCTTTTTTCCTGTTACTTTTAATTGCCTTTACTTTTACTTTCATGTGTATATGTTTACATTTTAAAGTAATTCATCGAACAATGAATATGTACGCAATAAAGAGTTCTATTTAACTTTCTTCAATTTTACATATGACAAAAAATCATAACATGTAAATCTAGTTAACAACTACTACTATAGATTGGTATACTCTTAATCTCACCCCATGGCAACTGTTGTACAGCGGCGGTGTCAAAAGAAATGCCCACTGGATAGTTCTCCTGTTTTTTATCCGTTAATGGTAATTCGGGTCTACCTTCGTCTGGCTAAAACAATTTAATGTAACTTAAACGTCACAATATAACATTTCTTGATTTTAGGGTAAAATTTTTACAGATTGACAGTGTGATTAGCGTCACGAAGATGTGCAGCGTTTTTATGCTAATTCGTTTATAGGTTAGGTAGCTTAAATATTCACAAATAATATGTGGCATTTTAATTTACCACTCGTCATTTTAAAATGTAATATATTATTTTTTATAAAATATAAAATGTTTCTTAAATTGTCTTTTCTACATTTTAAATTAATAAACAAAAATATATAAAAAAAATTCTATATAATATAATATACACAAAAACATGTGGTATTTTTATTTACAATTCGTCATTTGCGGTTTCAGTAAACTATTTGTTTTAATTTTTGATACTTTTAATATTTTAAAGACAATTAAATTCATGAAACTCCTAACATATTTGCCTTTTCGCCTTTCTCTAAGTCTCTAAAAATCTAAAGTTTTACATTTGTATAAATAGAAATCGGACTTAAAAATTTGTTCGCCAAAGAAGTTTCACTTCTGACATATATACATTGTACGCACGCACTTGTACCTTTTATAAAATCCCCTATGACTGGGCATAGGAATGCACAGTCAAAAAGTGTTATGACATCATTGAAACTAGCAATAAGAGGTTTGTTACATATCCAGGGTACCATAATCCCGCTTTTACTGTTTATAAAAAAAAGAACCCTACTTCCCTTGGTCACACAAAAATTTAAGGGCCGACTTTACCACTTTCTATAAGGGAGTTTACTACATAAAAGCCCTCTGGTTCTTTTGGGTGTACAACTTTTGCGTTATCTTGGTAATAAATTTTCTAGTCTTGAGGTTGCCATTAAGAACCTTAGTTAGTGGTGCCCTCTGTACACGTCACGGGTATAGATATCTGGATGCTCGGGTGCATTCAGTTTCAGATATAAATTACAATATTGAGTGAACATTTTTTTAAAGTTTATAAAACTTTATAGATGGTTCTTGCAGAAGAAAAAATTTAATTACCTGGCACCATTGTACCCAGTTAACACCATCAGGTGAGGCAAGGGTCGCAATTTCCATGCTGTTTGATGATGATGAAAGTATGATATTCCTGTGGAAACATGATCAAAAATAATACATAAAACTTATCAACTTTTTAAAAATGATTTGTCTTTTAAGTTCTAAGGGGGTCTTCCCATGTGGTGAACTCAAGATCGATTTTTTTTTCATAAATTGCTTTTTTAACATGTCTGGAATACGGTAGTAAAATTATTTTTGAAAATTCGAAGTCATTTTAAAAATATAGCAGGTAGAAGTACAGCTGTTCGGAGCTCTGAGTTGGCAGATGGGGTACGGGCCCATTGTGTTTATACCTCGCCCCCCCCCCCCCCC